>CABEEJ010003272.1:64027-74190 GCA_901482245.1 Timema douglasi
AAGAGTGATTCCAAAGGGAGCGTCTATCCTGTATTCCTTCCAGGTGTGATACCAGGAAATGTAATGTTTAGTCCCGGCAACCGATGAAACCCTGGTCTCTCTGTTGTACTCAGGGGAGTCCGCCCTGGGTTCAAGTTTGACCACGTGCACTAGCTTGGGTTATGACCAGTGGTATCTCTATTGGACTTAGTGGAGTCAGTCCTGGGTTCAGGTTTGACCACGTGCACTAGCTTGGGTTATGACCAGTGGTCTCTCTATTGGACTCAGGGGAGTCCACCCTGGTTTCAGGTTTGACCACGTGCACTAGCTTGGGTTATGACCAGTGGTCTCTCTGTTGGACTCAGGGGAGTCAGTCCTGGGTTCAAGTTTGACCACGTGCACTAGCTTAGGATATGAACAGGATTGGCTAAAGCAAAGAGAGAGCTTTAATATATTTAAGGACCTTTTCTGGCAGCTAAAAGGATTACTGGATCTACTTTCATAGGAAGAACCTTATCTGACAGCTAGAACAGGTACTAGATCTACTTTCATAGGAAGAACCTTATCTGACATCTAGAACAGTTACTACTAGATTGAACGTCACGTATGCATACGTCAAGTCATGTTATCTGCAACTTTCACCTTTGACATATAATATCAATCACTATAATATAATAATAATAATAGTAAAATGTTGTCACTATTGGCCGTAATAATTATTAATTTGTATTTTCTAAACGTTTCTTACCACCAGATTCCAATATAGGTGAACCAGTATTGAAACCACCATAACCGGTGGTCATATAATCTAAGGAGCTAGGCTTGACATGAAAAGTATTTCCAGTGATGGTGTGGCTAGTGTTAGCCCCCTGGTAAATCTGACAGAGATTCTGTTTTATACCCTTCTTTACACTAATGCGGGTTCCATTCCACAAATAACTTTCATCATTCTTATCCTATTGATTAAGACGTTAATTAATAACCCTTTTAGAAAATGTTTATAATATATATTATATAAAATTTCTTACAGAATGAGTCCCAATTTCCATGCCCGATGAAGACAAGCATTATATTAAAATTAGTGATAAGCTACCGGTATTAATTAGTTAATTTGTTTGACTTGGATTATAATTAGAGCTATTATAAACCGCTAAAATCACATAAGTAGTAAAGTTGAAGAAATAAAGGTAATGGAAATTTATTAATTAAAGATACCTCTAATTACTCTGGGCTGTTTTGTTAATTTTGTTACAAACTGAATTCAACATACCACATTATGCTAATTAGCAACCACATAAGCAATATTTATACAGAAATAAAGTTTTCTGTTATATCTAATATAACCCACTCCTTGGTTATCATTCATAAATAAAAATCAGGTTGGTCACAAGATATTTTATTTTTATTCAAGAAACATAACAAGTACAGTTCTTAGAATCTAAATAAATTGACCATCGTACACATTCCATGAAAATAATAATAGTCGATAATCAAAAGCACTGGTATGAGAAATATATTTATTTGCCACCACCGGTGGTTCTCAAACAGTAATCAATGAGTTTCCAATAACACACACCCAGCCGTAATTGGGCTTAATAGAAACAAACAACTATAAACTAATTTAGAAATATATGGCTTAATCAGCTGCAATAACGTTAATCTTTAAAGCCCATATTAGAGAGCAAACCTGCTGACTCACGGCCCCACAGTTAACCAACATAGTATAAACTTTCAAAAAGTTATCAATAATACATTATATTCCAATAAATAACAAGCGTTATCATCTTTAAATGTATAAAATCAGCAGAACATAGGTTTTACGCTCTGAGACTCAATTATTGACCTAAGATGATGGTACTTCAAGGAATAAGCCCATCCGTGAAGTGATGTAAAATAAAGTACGTTAAATAAATAAGAGTTATCTCAAAAGACCACAAAGAAACGTCAGAAAAACGGTTTGGTCAAAACGTGTAAAGATATATAGATTAATCATGGTTTACAAGCAAATTAAGAAACCTGGAACCGTTAATAAATGATAAATTTAATTATAAAATCCTGAACGATAACTTTGAATTATTACAGCCAAACGGAAATTTGAATGTACAGACGTAAACCTATTCTAGGACCAATGTCACTTACCTAGTGATCGCAGTATAATGTGCACCGGCATTACAGAACGATGCTCTTATATATCTTACGAATGAAGCCATGTGTTCTCAAGGCGCGGAACCAAAGGAGAGGGGTAAACGGTAGCAACCTTCCAGAACATACTCCAATAGCCTACGCTTCTTTAAAAGCGCACCCAACAATAGCTCTAATAGTTTTTGAACACACCCGACGATGCGCATCCAATTCACGCATATCATCCGTCTTCTTTTTACTTGGGTGCAGCACACTACTCGTGGCGAGGAGTTAACTCTGGTCCTTCTAGTCAGTTCGATGTTGACAGTGCTGCGATGTGTTAGTAGAGTGGATCCTTGCCAAGATGAGGTCAACTGGGTCCGAAGTGGTGACCCCAAACAATCTATTTTTATTTTAGGCGTTGTAACAGGGTTGCACTAATAATGTTAATGTTTATCTTTGCTTAGCATTTTTTTACAGTACACAACAACAAATTATTAACTAATTAATAAATAATGCAGCATTTCTGCTTGATACACATACATATTGAACACATTATTATTAATATAAATCATATACGTATATAAATTAAATTGCTAGACAAACAATCTGTTCAAGAATATTTTTTTTTGTATAATGTTTAATTTCCATATATGGACTAATTATAGACCTATAAATGATACCCTTGATTATTTAATTTGTCGAGTTTTTCCAATAATCAATTTTTTTAAATTTTTCCATTTTTATAAATGCATTAAAAGTTAACATAGATCATTAATATATATATTTTATAAAATACTTACAATGTATCAAGAATACACCTACCCCCCTTCCTTTTTCTTACTGTTATTTTTTATCAGCATATGCCATTTTGAATTTTCTGTACCGTTGCCATAAGAATCAAATAGTATTTTAAAGGCGATAGGGATATAATTGGAAATGGTAGTTTAGATCTTTTAATAAAAATATATTCAAAAACCAGAAAAAATTACTGTCGTTTAAAATTGATACCTTGAAAGTTCAGGAATAATATCACATCATATCCACCGTACACCAGGAATTACATCATATGGTGTGTCTTTGGCTTTGTCAACCTCTATAAAGGTGAATTTGCCTCAAAATTAAGATTAGCCATCCTTTCTTTGAAATAGGTTTAGAGAAAATATCCCTCGATATGAATCACGCGTATGCAAATATATCGTTTTAACGTACCTGTGTGAACGCAGACAAAAACACAAGTCTCAAATTGTTCGGTTTCCTGAAGAAGAAGAAGAAGAAGAAGAAGAAACTGTAATTTCAACCAGAATACTTTTTATTTCACTAAATGATTTCCTCCAATCAAATGTGGTCACATTTCTTATAACTTATTCCTTACTAGTTCACATAAACGTATTTATAAATGCTTGTAGTCTGTATGTGGGTTAAGACAAGGCTAAACAAAAATTGTAAATGTAAATCTATTAGGTTTACGAGATATCGATGTGAAACATGTAATCCTTCTTAATACCTTCTGCAAATAAAGGTCATGTAGAACATAATTGATTGATATTTTAACACATGGCGTTAATACCGCTAGAGCATGAAACATGCACGTGTGTACACACACACACAAACACACACACACACAAACACACACACACAAACACACAGGCTTTATAATTCCACCTTGGGCTTCCAGGGGAACATTAGCTTATGCCTCAAAATACGAATATCAGCGGTAATGGCGTAATGTTTACATTTATAACCGAACTGCAATTCAGGAGAAGGGGAGGGGGGGGGGTAGGGAAATAAAAAATCTGATGTATGCAATTTATGCTTGAATACATGAATCCATTCGCAAATATTAAACCATAAATGGTGACCTGTTTAAAAGTAAAGAGTGGGAACAGGAGCAATTTATATTCGGGGAGGGGCGGGGTGGGGGAGAAGGTATATTATGTAAAATGTGTAGGATCAGATACAGAAGGGCTTTAGTGCAAAAACTAATATGATGGTCTCAATAAACAGGGTGTTCGGAAACTCAACACCCAAACTGCACCTATTATTTGTTTGAACCAATAATAAAACAAAGTTCCTTTTCACTTACATCCGGCAAACTATGCTAATACCATTAAACTGTGTTCAAAGTTTCAGCCTATAGAAATGGGAGAGCAAAGCTGTGCCAGCATGCGTGTATAACAGGTTGCATAGGAGCTAGGCGCGTGGAACTACACACCTCGACATCTTGTAGCACGGCAGCAGAACATACCACAATTAATAGTAAACAACACACCAGTCCATCTAGAGATGGGAATACGTTTCATCATTAACTCTCTTTCTTGGTGAACTTCCCTTTTGTCACATTTCTCCAACAGTGTCAATCCGATAAAGTCCCTCTTCCCTTTTGTCACATTTCTCCAACAGTGTCAAGCCGATAAAGTCCCTCTTCCCTTTTGTCACATTTCTCCAACAGTGTCAATCCGATAAAGTGCCTCTTCCCTTTTGTATAGTATAAGTATTAATAATCACACACGTGCTTCGATGGCTGCTTGGTCTAAGGTGACACTCTGGCAGTAGAATAGACTGCCAGTGACGGGTAGATCTGTGTTTGAATCTCGGTCGGGTGTGTAGAGTTTTTTCAAAATGGCTTTTCACTCTCCCTCCACGCCAATTATGGTGCATTTCCTATAAATATAACCCTCCTCGTCATTAAAACCACTAAACTAATTATAACATAAGCGTATCACTTGAACTGGTAGTAGGACGCGGTGTTTTAAAAAAAAAGGAAAATAGCTAAATCATATTTTATTGGAATAATTATTAGCCCCCCAGGAAATACTAAAAATTATTTTATCATTAATACAAAATGTTTTAAAGTACTAAACAAAATATAGGTTTATAAACGTTATAAATCACCTCAAGGGACTTACAATCTATTTATGCAACTTCTGTGTGCTTAAATTTCAAAAGTTTATACTCAATTAACGAAACTACCCTTTTCCCCGGGGGTGTTTATTCTAAACATTTAGAGATGAGATACCTTGAAGTTAGAAGATATCGAAACCACCACCCTCTTTAAAAAATTATAAAAACATTTATGTATGAAATTAAATAATAACGCTATAAATGAATCGTGAAATGAATGAATGAATGAAGAAAACTCCTCGTCCAACCCCAGCTACAAGAAAGCACCCTAGGGTGGCTGAATAGCTCATACACCCTCAACTGCAATAATGTAACATGTCCACTTTTATAAAATTATTATATTGCGATTTAAAACAAGTGTATTATTTCTTTTTTTGTTTATATTGAGGAAAGTTCTTTTCAGAACCACGTCTCACTACCAGTATTAATAATACTCTCTTTTTTTTACTAACTACGCCAATAGTTTTTAGGGATTAGTATGATTATATTTAAAGGAAATGCACCTACTATTGCGTTGAGGAAGAGTAGGAAACCATTTTGGAGAAGAAAAAAACCTCACTTCACCCAAATGAGATTCGAACCTTGGTCTACCCTACATCGGCAGTCTAGTCTACCGCAGGAGTAGCACTTCAGACCAAGTGGCAACCAAATTGTTTCCCATTTAATATTAAATAAAATATTATTATTATTATTATTATTAGCACCGCGTCTTACTACCCGTTCGGGTTATACGCACTTACGCTAATGTGTAATGGTAGGGTGACTGTGAGATGAAATGGAGGACCTACAGTTTAACGTGGAATCCGAACCACGGTGGAGACCTGGCATTCCCCACATTCACAAGATGTCTTGTCAGAGGTGAAGGAAGGGTTTGGTAATCAGATAAATCTGTGCCGGGACCGAGGATTGAACCCCGGCCACCAGCACAGAAGTCTAACACCTTACCCCCTAAACCACCAGGTCACCTTTTTTATAATAAATAAAATGGCAGGAATGATGAAGGCATTATAAGTTTGTAGGGAGAGCAAGGAAAGTATTTAACCTGGTGTTTCATCTAACACCTACAAGGTTTCCCTTTCATAATTCTCTTTCCTTGTATAAACAATTTTTTTTAATCACTGCCTCATTCAGGCTATACGCGTGTATAACAATTAATCTAATGAGGTAGGTATAAGGAAGGAAGCACTTTATATCTTATACAACAGCATTTGCGTGTAAGGAGAGTGGTAAACCCTTAAGGTAAAACCACCCTCAGTAGACTCAACCGTTATTTCAAACCCTGATCACCCTGTCTACATCAGGGCAGTCTAACACGAGATTGACGCCTTATTTATTTATTCAGTGTTTGCTGACTCGGTATCTTACAATCTTTAAATCCGGGCCGTTTTTTCACATAACTTTTACTTTATCTATACAATTTCAATATGAATTTTCTTTTTAAAATTTCAACACATATTTTGGCTCTTAACTTAAATGAAATTCAACTACCCCTAGCTCAATTTGGTACACCCCGGGTATATTACGCCCCCGGTACCCTCCCCCGCTGGGCCCTTCACAATGCCTGGGATTTCACTCCCAAGTCCACCAAGCGCTCAGCAGAGGTGGGGATCCCCATATTCACGCCATATTGACGCCTTAGTCCGTGGGGCCACTGCTGCGGATATTTAGCGAACCATAGTCGGTGATAGTCTACTCTGGCACTGAGACGTCCCAGTCTATCCTCGCCGACAGTCAAAGTTATTTATTACTAATACTTTCCTTTTCATTGACTCGAAATAGAAATTGACATAGTCTTCTATTGCATTGAACGATTTTATTGGTTACAGAGGGGAGTGTTGAGGGGTATAGAGGGGGAGGGGGGGTAGAGGATGGTGGGTAGTCGAGCAAGTTGGCAGAACTGAACGGAAGATAATGTTTGGTAGCGAAAGTTGTACCAAGGAAGGCCCTTGGGATATGTTTAAAATATGAGGGCAATGGAACGGCCCATTCGTTTTAATACCAATCCCCCCTCTTCCCCTCTCAAATTCAACCCGTTTATTTTATTTTTTTCTCACCCTCTTTAGGGTATCGGAGGGTATGTATACCTCAAGGGTCACGCCATACGACGTTCTGCTTTGTAAATCACTTGTTGTGTGTGCACCTGCTAGCCTCGGTTTAATGCGGCCATTTCTTACGTTCAGGAGGCGGCACACCGGTAAAGATAAATGCTACGGTGTGCCTCATAGACTTTATCTCGCTTTAATCTTTAAAATGGAGAACTTTACTAAAACCCGTAAAATTTGCTAAACTAAATAATACATACTGTTGCAGAAACAATCACTTCAAGAGACTAAGCTAAATAGTACAGACTGTTGAAGAAGCAATCCTTCAAACCTTCTAGCTGAAATAATATACCCTGTTATAGAAACAATTCCTAAAAAAGCCTGGCTGAAATAATATACCCTGTTATAGAAACAATTCCTAAAAAAGCCTGGCTGAAATAATATACACTGTTATAGAAACAATTCCTAAAAAAGCCTGGCTGAAATAATATACACTGTTATAGAAACAATTCCTAAAAAAGGCTAGCTGAAATAATATACCCTGTTATAGAAACAATTCCAAAAAAAAGGCTAGCTGAAATAATATACCCTGTTATTGAAACAATTCCTAAAAAAGCCTGGCTGAAATAATATACCCTGTTATAGAAACAATTCCTAAAAAAGCATATTTGAAATAATATACACTGTTATAGAAACAATTCCTAAAAAAAGCCTAGTTGAAATGATATACACTGTTATAGAAACAATTCCTAAAAAAGCCTAGCTGAAATAATATACCCTGTTATAGAAACAATTCCTAAAAAAAGCCTAGCTGTAATAATATACCCTGTTATAGAAACAATTCCTATAAAAAGCCTAGCTGAAATAATATACACTGTTATAGAAACAATTCCTAAAAAAGGCCTAGCTGAAATAATATAAACCGTTATAGAAACAATTGATAAAAAAAAAGCTAGCTGAAATAATATACACTGTTATAGAAACAATTCCTAAAAAAGCCTAGCTGAAATAATATACACTGCTATAGAAACAATTCCTAAAAAAAGCCTAGCTGTAATAATACACTGTGATAGAAACAATTCCTAAAAAAGGCCTAGCTGAAATAATATAAACCGTTATAGAAACAATTCCTAAAAAAAATCTAGCTGAAATAATATACACTGTTATAGAAACAATTCCTAAAAAATCCTAGCTAAAATAATATAGTGTGTGCCAATTGAGGCCGACAATTGAATTTATCTTGTTTGTTTATTGTAATCATGGGTTAGCGTGGAATCGAAAGAAAATATTTATCTTAATGTTATATTAAAGTTAGCATTATTATGTCCAGGTCATCACAAAGTAATGTAGATCTAAAAGGAAGTATTTGTTAAAGTCATAATTCAACCTTTTGCCGCTAGAGCGATGGTATAAGCAGACCAGCGACTCCTAGGTTGAGAGTTAGCTAAATGCTGGAGTCCAATCTGACCTGTCATATCACAAGGTCAGTGGTATCGTGGTACTTCCGGCCAATGGCTGTGTTCGATATGTTTGGAGACATTGTAAAGATTGTGCTTCTGAATTATTAATTTAAGATTTTGTTCGTGAAAGTTTTAATATTTGATCAAATACCCGTATAGTATTAGTTTGTAACAGGATCCATTAAAGTGCCGTCCAAGGAGGCACATAATTGTCGAAGAAGAAAAAAATCCCTGAAAGAGCCTACATTAAATAATATATACTGTTGCAGAAACAATCCTTAAAAGAGCTTAAATGAAGTAGCATGCATTGTTAGAGAAACATTAACCAAAGAGGATATCAATTCATTTCATTTTCAAAGACTTGAATCAAAAATATATATAGTTTAGCTTATAGCTCATAAACTATTGATTTGAAAAAAGTATATATTTCAAACAAAATAGTTTTATATTTAATATGAATACATCTTTAAGATGATAAATTATTTCGTATCTCCAATAGGTGCAGAGATATGATCAGAATTAGAAATCCATGCTAATGTAAAGTACTCTTAAAGTAATTTTCATGGGAAAAAGTGAATTTCCATTTTGTTTGTAATGTTAAACACTGGCTCGATACAAAATTTAATAAAACCTGTTAGAGCAGATTTTGAGAAAGTTGATTTTTTCTTTCTTTCAATAAACTACCATCACCCGCCTCGGTGGCGTAGTTGGCTAACGCGCTTGTCGTGTTGAGCTCGACTGCTGAGAACGGGGAGATCGAGGTTCGAATCTCGGTCGGGTGAACTGGGGGTGGTTTTTCCTAAATGGTTTTCCACTCTCCCTCCACGCAAATGCGGGTTCACTTCCTCTAATTCATCCTTCCCAATTCCTAATCCATTAGAGTAATTAGTACTTAAAGCGTATAACCCGAACGGGTAGTAAGACGCGGTGCTAAATATTATTATTATTATTATTATTATTAATAAACTATCTTTAATCTTAAGGTTAGATATATGTAGTTCCAAAAACACCCGTGAGGGGACCTAATGAAAACCCCAGATATAAAGATTCAGCCCGATCGTTAAAATAGTTTTGTCTTTAATCCGAGGTACAGACAAACTGACGGAGTCACGAAAATCACTTTTTCGTTTTCAAGGGGTCATGAAACGTCGACATATTTATCAAAATATTGAATTGGATCCTCTTGAAGATCACAATATTTCTCTCGTCGAAGGTCGAGATAAAGTAAAAAAATGATTTTCACAAACACATGAATAAAGTGATTTTTTTTTTAATTTCCCATATCAAGAGAAAGTATTACAATTATGAACATTTTTCAACCTTTTGATTACGATATATCTTAACGGTTTATGTGCTCCCAAAATCAAAATGGGGTTCTTATATTTGTGTTTTTCCCTCTTTATATCTGATTATCCGGATCTACGGATGAAACGGATATTGTTGTTCAAACTTAATATCTAGATGTTAAATGGTCATACCTAGAACTTTTATTTTAATATTGGATTATAGACATCAAATTAAGGGTAGTTTACTGATGACTAAAATTGGAAATTTCTTAAAACTAGCTTAATTTTTTTTAATATATTTAGCACCGCGTCTTACTACCCGTTCGGGTTATACGCTTTAAGTACTAATTACGCTAATGGATTAGGAATTG
>CABEEJ010003272.1:75206-86117 GCA_901482245.1 Timema douglasi
ATATATATATATATATATATATATACACTCACGCCGTTCCCTTACAGGGTAGGCAACAAACTGTACATATAGCTCAAGAAACCATAAATCTGTGATTAATCCATTCTCCCTAACTTTCTCCACACTTCCCTATCCTTCTCTTTAACCACATCCTTACACAGTCATACATCCTCTTTTATTATTGCAACTATTAATGTTTCTCTTTTTCACACATTCATTTACAACATTTAGTAAAGTCTTACCTGGCCTACCCCTCCCCTCCCTTTTGATCTCTACAATATTAAATATAATTAAACTAGATTATTATATTTTTGAGTCGAGCTACTGGCTAAGCTACCTTATGTGGCTATCCCACTATACCCTCCTTATGTAGCTATCCCACTATACCCTCCTTATGTGGCTATCCCACTATACCCTCCTTAATGTAGCTATCCCACTATACCCTCCTTATGTAGCTATCCAACTATACCCTACTGTCAACCCTGCCCCTTAAAGGGCCTTCTCTCTCACAGACAAAAGACAATTCTGTTGAATTTCTTGTCGTGTCGGGAGTGTTTGGGGTGTGGAGGCTCCGAAGTTGCGCCGGATGCAGAACATGTCTGCACAGGACAGAAACAGGGCGACGGGGATAGAATAATGCAGGGCGAAGAGAGGAAAAGGAATAATAGAGAGAGAGAGTAAGGGCTATGACGTAAAGAGAGGAGGGCACGAAAGATGACAAGGATCCTTTTCGTTGACTATGAATACTCGTTGACGATTCTTGCCAAGTAATCTATGCAGGACATGATTCTGAGGCTGGTCTCATAGAAACTGTGTTCAACACGGAGTAAGTGGTGTTGTGATTGCTCTTGGTGAGTGGTTTCTACACCTGGATATGACCTGGTAGTTAAAGGTTTGATTCTGACTGCTTTCTTATTATTATTATTATTATTATTATTATTATTATTTATTAACATCAATAACTTTTTAGCAACTATATATTACCAAGAAGTTCCGAATTCACAGCTGTCAGACCTCCTTAGTAACTATTTTATTAGTGGTTTAACACTTGGTCACTTACATTTCAAGCCAATATTAGATATATTACATGTTTAGTTTCCTGAATTACCTAGGCAGATATTATTCTCTGAAACACACTCCTAATTCCAGGAATTAGACAAATAACAATTATATTGTTTATATTGTTTATCCAGTTTAAACTGATTCATTTTATGTATTAAAACTTTGTATAAACACTTGACATTGGTCTAAAAATTTTCAATTGTCTATTAAAAGCAAATCACCTTAATCCTAATGGGATACAAAGAGCCTTTTAAAGTGAAAAATATTTTATTTTCAAATTGAAATTTAACTGTTTTTGTGATAGTATTAAATCTTTTCAAACTATGTTAAATTTGTTGAGGCGAGATTGTTCAATAGTTATTTTTAAAATGAAGTCCTATTGCACTTCTTAGTATCAATAATAGCACACAATTATTTATTTATTTAAAGTAAGTGAAAAATCATATTTCTTAAGGCATGGATGGTATTTCAATTTATATATTTGGTTTCTTAATTAATGCTATAATTGTTATATTCAATTGTTTCATTGGTCTATATTTTAATTATCACCCCCTCCCACTCCATTTAGTAATATTTAATTATCTTTAATAATACACTTAAAAGAAATCTTAGTTTTAACACTTTAACCATAAATATGGTTTTTGATTATTAATATTTTAATATTCAGAGATTATTTTCTTATTAAGTTCTATTTTTATTATATATTTAATGGTGATAGTAAATTTTATTAGATATCCCTAATATTTCTACATTATAATAAAAAAATATAAAATAAACAATTAATTTAGGCATAAAAATGAGTATTTTTTTTAAATAAAATTTTCAAGATACATTTTCTTGATAATGTAACTTTTTTTATTTTTAAAGTGAATTTCCTAAGTGTAACGTCAGTTTCGCAAATTATAATTCATCCATTAGACACCAGAAAATAAAACAAAAGAAACAAGATAATACACCCCAGAACACAAAACGCACCCTCCAATTAGAATTAACTCCACCATATTGCAAAGACAGATAAAGATTAAGTTAAGACTCGACTCAAAAACATTCATTTCCCCTCCTTCTTTTCTTAAGAGGCGACACTATTCAGAAACACCCCCGCTCCCCCCTGCCCACTTTCTACCCTCCCTCTCAGAGAACCAGTCACGTGCTCACTCAGGATTTATACCGTAATTCATATTCATAAAGTGGAGGAGAAAGTGGCGACAAAGTGCTCAGAATTTCCATACTTTAATTACTGGTGGCAGTGTTTACTTCGTTTATAAAATAGCTTGATGGTTCGTTCATTGATGAAGAAATGTTTTAGAGTTAGAGTTGAGGGGACTCTTCCAGAGCGACTCTCTCTCTCTCTCTTTCTATATATATATATATATATATTTTATATAAATATATATATATTTTATATAAATATATATATATATTTTACATAAAAATATATATATATATTTTACATAAAAATATATATATATATTACATAAATATATATATATTACATAAATATATATATATATTACATAAATATATATATGTATTACATAAATATATATATGTATTACATAAATATATATATGTATTACATAAATATATATATGTATTACATAAATATATAATTTTTTACATAAATAAATAATGCATGGTTAGAATTTATAAAAATATTGTTTTTTTAAATCTTAAATTTTTTAGAATCCTCGAATATCTCACACACTCACACTCAACACTTTTGCCCAGCTAGTAGCGTGTCTGCCTACTGAGCTAAGGTTCCTGATTTCGATTCCCAGCATGGCCCCAACAAATTTATAATTTGTGAAATGTGGGATTACCCTTTCATTAATGTTCGGAGACTGAATGTTGTGCCTGTCCTAATTTTTTTAATATAGATAAGGCATTTGAAGCTACGACAGGCCTAGCAAGCCGGTAGTGGAAATTATATGGCTTGAATAAAAAAAACTGACACAGGCTGGAACCGGTAATGGATTTAAGTGAGAATATTTGATAAACAGGATGTTTTTTAAAATAACTCAGCGGTTTTGAAAACTTATATTAAAGTCATCAAGTTCGTTAGAACTAGGCACACATCGTATTGTACCAGTCACAAAAAACTTAAATGAATATTTGTAATGAGAGGTAATATATTTAGATGATATTTTGTATGTTGCATTAATAAAATTTGCTTTGAAACTACGGAGATATTATTATTAGCACTGCATCTTACTACCCATTCGGGTTATACGCACTTACGCTAATGTGTAATGGTAGGGTGATTGTGAGATGGAATGAAGGACCTACAGTTTAACGTGGGATCCGAACCACGGTGGAGGCCTGGCATTCCCCACATTTACAAGATGTCTTGTCAGAGGTGAAGGAAGGGTTTGGTAATCAGATAAATCTGTGCCGGGACCGAGGATTGAACCCCGGCCGCCAGCATAGAAGTCTGACACCTTACCCCTAGACCGCCAGGTCACCGACAACTACGTAGTTCTCTTATGAACACCCTGTACTTAATAGTATGAAGGGACTACTTATTTTTGTATCTATATTTATATACTAGAGATGAGACCTTCAATTTATTAAGGATTTTCTTCATTAAAAAGGTTTTAAAAATGTTTATATTCAATATTCGAGAAAAAACAACTAAAAGATTTGAATTTGTATATATATTATGTTTATAACTATAATCATGCTTACTAGTGATTTTAACCAATTTATTAGTAAGAAAAGCAAAACTACCAGACCCCAGACATAAAATTTACCACCTAATAATAATAAAATTTATATTAAATATCAATATGAACATGTTTAACGCTTATGCATAGCATACTTTTAAATATTTTTATTTGAGATTCGAGTTTATTTGGATTAGAAAAAAAAAGTGGATTCTATCCATTTATATCATATAATCTATGGATTTAATCCCTTTATATCTAATCCAAATGTTAATTTTACATTTAAAAATCCAAATTTTGAAAGTGTGAGGCCTGAGACTTATTATTCAAAGGTTGCGACTTGTTATCCAAAGGTTGCGACTTGCTATCCAAGGCTTGCGACTTGTTATCCAAGGCTTGTGACTTGTTATCCAAAGGTTGCGACTTGTTATCCAAAGGTTGCGACTTGCTATCCAAGGCTTGCGACTTGTTATCCAAGGCTTGCGACTTGTTATCCAAAGGTTGCGACTTGTTATCCAAAGGTTGCGACTTGTTATCCAAAGATTGTGACTTGTTATTTAAAGCTATCGACTTTATATTCAAAACTTTTGAATCAATATCCAAAAAGGTGTAGCAAAGCATACTAAAAGTGCCATAAAATACCCAATTAGAAAAAAAAGAATTAATAGCTTCTATACATGGTGCGAGCTCCCTCAAAAATATATTTCTCTTTTCACCACTGGATCGCGATGATGATACATACTTAGAGGCCCAACATAGGATCAAACCAAGATACCTTAGACTTGTAGTAAAACCTATCGTGTAGTCAAGCTATTAAAATTAACATCACCGCACATTAATTTACTTGTGAGCATGTGTATTTTTTTTACATATTCTGTATCAATATTCTATTGGCTACCAGCGGGAATCTTTGTGTATTATTTTAGCAGGCCTACCAATAAAAAGAGAACGTATTTACGGTACATAAATTATCCTGGACCGTGCCTTACACGAGACCAGTATCAATACTAAAACCACGAGCGCCTTTTGTCCAGGAAACGCAATTAAATGAGGGCATGGTAATGACAAAACGCAATTTACTGCTAACATAATGTTGTCAATCATAGGAATTGTAATTTTACAGTACAAAGCATCGGTCGCAGTTGTTCGATTTGTAAAATCATTCTATTTACTTCGGAATAATTTTCCGTTTCTAAATTATATGAGGACGTTTATTTACATAACGTTCATTTATATCCTATTTATATGTATTTTCTAATTTAAAAAAAATCATCTGAATTGTATCATTTCCAAAAGTCGTTATTACCAAATGAAAATAAAAACAGAATAATGATTACATTCTAATATTTAAACTTAACTTAGGAAATTATTATATGTTGTGCTATTTTTCTTACACCATTTTATTTTTTATTTCTAGCTATGTTACAGTTAGATGTAAAGGGATCGTCAAAACAATTGAACTCGAGATGTTGATGAATTTCAACGTCTCATGACCCCCTCAAATCCGAAAAAGTAATTTTTGAATTTCAGTCTGTCTGTATGCCTGTCTGTCTTTACTTTAAACTAGAGCCTAAAATATTTTACCAATTGGGTTAGAATTTGGTATCTAGAGTTTTCATAGGGCTGTCCCGAGGGTTTTTTGGAATTGGATATTTAATCCTAAAATTAAGGGTAGTTTACTTGAAGGGTGAAAGGAGACAAAATCGAATTTATCAAAATAGGCTCTAAAAATGTTGATTAACTTTCATTTCCAGGCATTTATCAATATTATAAACAAAATGGCTTCTCTCAATATTTTTTGCAAAATGACTTTAAGAGTTCCGGTCTGATGCGTAAATACTCAATTTTTATCAGATCTCCGAGAATATTTGAGATCTGAAATTACTTATCGGTGCAAATATGTATGTATGTTTATAATATAAATATTTTTATATGAAACACATTTTTATAAAACCAATCATTTTCAAGCTAAACTCAAATATATATATACACACACACATTTCGGACATCAAAAGGATAAGTATTGCAACCGTAAAAAAATCTAGCTCGTGATGTAGATGGATATAAACCTTTAATGACCCCCAGAACCCTAAAAAGTGGTTCTTGCAATTCCGTCTATCTGTGTGTCTGCGTAACCCTTAAATTAAGAGTAGTTTAATAAAGATTGAAAAGAGAAAAATTCATTTTCTAAAAATCGGTTATAACGATTTTGATTAAAATTCGTTTCAAGGCGTTTATTGAGATTATAAACGTAATGGATCTTTCATTTTCCTAATAAAATTAATTTTAGGTAATTTACAGAGGCGGAAATTTCCTTAGCTCCACAGCTATTTATGGTACTAAATAATTTATCAGTGCAAAATTGTAGGACTATTAAAAATATAAGGTTTATAATTGAAATGTATTTTTATAAAACCAATAGTTTTGAAGATTTTGGCAAATATATTAAAACAGTTTTGTAAACTTTAGTTGTGCATATATACTAAAGTTTTAACGCAATATTTATTTAATTCCATAGAAAAAGTAGATAATAAATCTCTCAAAAAGTTTATTTTCCTTTAACATCTTAGGAGAAGTGTCTGTACAACAATGATATACCTCTAACAATTTAGACTCAATAGTCAATATCTACCTTTTTTATTGGTCTAAATTTATAAATGAGGAATTTAATAAAAAATCGATAACCATAAGACGTGCAACCTCTAATAAAATGTGGACAATTTTAACCGGAAGTTGAAATTTTAACACGAAGTATTGATCCTAATTAACCCAATATATATTTTTTTCTGTCAAAATATGCTAGTGAGGACTTTAATTCTTTAAAAATTAAAATAATAAATTTTAAATCCGAGAGTCAAAAAAATAGTTATCTTAAGTATAACGCAATTTTTTCTGGGGTTTGTTAGTGTATATTATTTGGTTTCACATATATTACGAGTTTTGAGTCAATATCTCCATTTTTAAACAGTGGAGTGAGAAAGTCCGTGCGTAGCTCCGTACCATTTATTATTCATATATTTGCACATTTTTATGTAATATTTGTATGCAAATATTAAATAGCATAATTATGTTGATTTTTTTATTATTATTTGACGTTCATTTGAAAATTTCGAATGAATTAAAATTAAGAGATATTTATGAGAAAGACATACTAAAGGGGTGTAGCCACATATAATGCTAAAAAAAATTAAATATTGATATTTGAATATTGTTAAAAAGGCTAAGAAGACGCTGTAGGGGGAAAAAATAGAAAGGTAAAATGATTTATTACATAAGCAACAACAACCAAATAAGTTCTCCTTAGCATTAAACTATTTTGAAAAATCATACTGTTTTTGTATTGAATTTGCCCTTACGAAAATAATATGTATATATTTATATATAACCAAAAGGAATTGTCTACAACATTTATTAGAATATATGGCCATATTGTGATTTGGAAGCTTAACATCTTTTTATTGATATTGAGAAATATGTCACGATATAAACTCAATATAAGAATATATAAGAAAGAAAGTTTCTCCAAACTAGATTGATAAGAAATTGAGTCGTTTGGCTGAGACGAGAAATTCTATATGCGAAAAAAAGTTTATTTTACAAATGCGCCAGGAAGATTTCTTTGGTATTCATAAGCTCGGATTTATTTCATAGCAGTACTTTTTTACAATAGTGAAGAAAACTTTATTTTATTTCATTTTATCTAACGAATTCTCCAGTCCTAGATACTCAATTTTTCTAAATAATGCTTTTTTCTGTTTATAACATAAAATAAACCTAAAAATGTTTGTTAAAAAACTTGTGATTCCATTTTTTTAATTCCAATTTTTTTTAATGGATCCACACTTTCACTAGTTATCCATATTTTAAAAACCTATTCAAGTTAATTTTTCTATACAGAAACATTGTTTTATAAAGAGACTTGAAAAGGTTTAACAAAGTTAATTATTTAGATGTAATTGAATCATTTTCCTAAATCAATTAAATTAACAACATCCAAAAAAGACATTATATAAATTTATTTTCAGTTAGTAAATTGTATATTAGTGCTCATAGTAACGATATACTCAATAGTTTAACAATATATAGGCCTATAATATAATTCATTTTGTATTATATATAAATTGACTCAAAAAGTATTTATAATAAATTTTTCCCTATTAAACGCACAATAATGTTTTATGTATATTTTTTCTTTTTTGTTATTTAATTTTCACTCTTTATTTTTAAAACTCTCCCCCTTCCTTCCTTCCTTCCTTCTACCACAATCTCCTTTCTTATTCCCCTCACCCCTACACTATCAGCCCATTATTTATTCATTGGTAGATATAAGATAATGTTTTCCCCCATTACACCAAATTTTTTTAAATAGCAAATTGTATTTACCATTAAAAATATATTATTTTAATGTATATAAATTTATGCTTCTATAAATTTCAGAGTGACATTAATAAATATTGCTGCAAATCTAGCTTCACCTTAAGAGCCGCTGTCTCCTAAAAACTGGTGTCATTAATATTTTACCAGCGTTATAGATGAAACTTTGCACACAGAGATCAATTCATGATAGTTGTATCAAATTACAAGTAGAACCGATAATTTACAAGGTTTTTGTGAAATCGGTGATAGTCTATTTTTTTTAGAGTTAATAAATATGAAGGAGCGTTTACATACATATAAAAATATTAAAAAGAAATGTATCCTAATCTTAAAGCTAGTTTATTATTGATGAGCAAAATAATTGTATTAGTGCTTAATATATCATAGTATTCCTATAATTACTATATCATAAAACAATACATGGATGGACACAGGAATCGAACTAGAGCCTATGGATCAATAACCATTACTAAGATAACTATGTGTGTCTAATATTATAATAAATATAATATCTTTTAATCTGTACTTAACTATAATAATATGCTTTGGCAAGAAAAGGCATACTTTAATAGGAAATACACCTGCATTCGCCTGGTGAGAGGATAAATAAACAATTTAGGAGAAACTCCCCTTTAGTAAACGCAGTCAGGAATTGATCCCCGTTCTACCTGTCATCGGAAACAGTAGATATGAGCTTGACGTTTAGACCACATGAACACTACTGCAAGTTTTATTATTTTAAAGTTAAACTCTCAATTTTAAGAGTACAAATTTGTACAGAGTTTTCCACTCGGCTTGATAGACATGGGTGCTAATTTCCCAATCTGGTTATTTTGGGATTTGTTTCAACGCACATCATTTAAAGCGGAATACTAGTGCATGTATTTGAAAGTCGCGCTTATCCCACCGATTTAAGTCTTTTTGGTAAATAGTGGCTACAATGATTACCATAATATTATATATTTTAGGAAAATCTATGAATTTATTTTCAGCTAATCTATATGTTAAATCCATCCCCATAAACCTGAACGGTATTTATTGGTAGCAGAGCTATTTTAAAATCGATTAAAAACAAATTAGTAGACGCTATTTTTCCCAATTATATAAATTTAAATATATATTTTTTTAGATGCTTAGTACTAGATACCCTGGATATACGAATTGTAATCAAACTAATGAGATAAGAATGAATAATTTAGAATTCAGAGGAAAGATACATATAATTGAGTGGAGGGGATTGGAAAACAATTAGGGAAAAAAACGCACTTAATCCACTAATCTGGGACATGAGACCAGATCCTCTAGTAACCAGCAAGCCATACTATGTGAACCTGATATTTAGTCCGCGTGATAACCAATTTTATTTTTTTCTAAATGTTGAAATCAGAGGTCAAATCTCCTTAAGTTCAACTTTGACAGCCACAATAACCTTCACATCTTGTAAACATTTCTAAGTAAGAAGAAAACTTGTATATATTATTGTGAACATATCTGCATAATCTCACTAAATGAAAAATATTTCGACTTATAATAATTTTTATGACAGCCATTATAAAGTAAAGCGTATAACCCGAACGGGTAGTAAGACGCGGTGCTAAATATTAACATTATAAAGTATTTTTAACATCAACACGAGATTAAATGACATCTTTAACATAAGCAGATATAAATTCAGATATATCAGCATAAAATAATACAGTGAGCTTTGTTTATTACTATAAAATAATATGGTTGGCTTTGTTTATTACTATAAAATAATATGGTGGGTTTTGTTTATTACTATTAAATAATATAGGGGCTTTGTTTATTACTATAAAATAATATAATGAGTTTTGTTTATTACTATAAAATAAAATAATGGGTTTTGTTTATTGCTATAAAATAATATAGTGGGCTTTGTTTATTACTATAAAATAATATATTGGGCTTTGTTTTTTACTATAAAATAATACAGTGGGCTTTGTTTATTACTATAAAATAATATAGTGGGCTTTGTTTATTACTATAAAATAATATAGTGGGCTTTGTTTATTACTATAAAATAACATCGTGAGCTTTATTTATTACTATAAAATAATATAGTGGGCTTTGTTTATTACTATAAAATAATATAGTGGGCTTTGTTTATTACTATAAAATAATACGGTGGGCTTTGTTTATTACTATAAAATAAATAGGGGGCTTTGCTTATTACTATAAAATAATATAGTGCTCTTTTTATTTCTATAAAATGTTTTTTTTATCTAAATCTTTTTCTCCTGAAAATGAACTTATTGGATAGCTTAAACATTAAAAATAGTCTTATGGGACAAAAAAAAATCCTAAATTCAACTTAAGCTTAGAATTTTGCTTAGCATGTTTACACATTTTTAATTAGTTTTAAAAGCTACCTTCGCAAACCTCTTTACCTTTTAAAATAAATTATCAACTATTATTTTAATTAATAGTTAGTGACACACCAAATAACAGAAAATAAAACAGTTAAATGCGTTAAACTCTTAAATTCCTGTGAAAGCTGTTCGTATTTAGTCTAACGGATCGGTCATGGCGGATTCCCATTTGATAACCACTCTCCTCTCTCTTAATTAATGGCGTCAACTATTCACAGCCAATAAATGTCCCCCACGTAGTGAACCCATCTGGTCACAAACAGTGTTTCGAACTGTGTGGTGTATGATTAAAAACAATATTGCTTTGATTTCAAAACGTGTCGACACCGTGAGAATTTTTTTTTTATAATAAAACCTTCTCTTTGATTGTCATGTGTATCCCAACCATAGACCAAGCGAGCTGTTAGAATGTAATTAAC
>CABEEJ010003273.1:0-11513 GCA_901482245.1 Timema douglasi
TCGGAGCCTATTCATTACAAACAAACAAACAAACAAAAAATCAAACCTTTCCTCTTTATAATATTAGTATGATGAAGCTACGACAGGCCTAGCAAGCCGGTAGTGTAAAATATATAACTTGAATAAAAAAAACTGACTCAGGTCACAGGCTGGAAATAGTAATGGAAGTAAATATGTAATATGTTATTTTTGTTATTATCTTTTTTTTAGCACCACGTCTTACTATCCGTCCGTGTTATACGCTTATGTACTAACATTATCTAATTGTTTAGGGACTAGGAAGGTTATATTCACAGGAAGTGTACCTGCATTTACGTGGAGGGAGGGTGGGAAACCATTTAGGGAAAACCACCCTCATTACACCCGACCGAGATTCGAAGCTCGATCTCCCCGTCATCGGCATTCTAGTCTATTGCGAATGTAGCGCGTTAGACTACGCGGCCATTGAAGAGGATATTATTATTATTATTATTAATAATCTGTGTTTATGTATCACCTGGAGTTATATTAGTTTCGAATACCAGCCGCATGTAGATAGTTAGGTCTTACTATGGATATTTCTTCACCCTATATAATATAAAGGCGAACATGTGTGGGTATTTTTAAAATTTAATTCTCATATTTTAAATTGCTGATGACCTTAAAAGGACGATAAAATTTACAGCGCTAAGCTATCTCATAGATTGAAGTAAAGCTCTGTTAGGATTATTTTAATCCATTTTAAAAATAGTACATGAAAATTTAAAAACAATTAGGATTTTACGCCTGAAATGTGTGCATAAATCTCGCTCAGGTGGGCTGTTTTAACACCATTGCATTTTTTTTACTCTCGCTCAAGGCCATCGTGTTCAATATTTCTTACTGTATTAATCCTTTCCCCAACATTTAAAACCGTTGATAATTTTATGTTTTGGACAATTAAATTGAAAAATGAAACCTGTGCGTGTGCGTGTAAATATCACCGAATATTGTTTTTCTAAACACTGGTAACATTACGTTTTCAAAAAGCGCTAATAATAAGCTTGAATATCTAATTGGTAATTAAGTTTAAAGAAATTATAGCTATCTACATACAATACATATTGTTATGGATTAGGATTTAAATTACTGGTACTCTACAAAATACTACAAGAAATGTAGTTAGAAATTATCTCTTCTCGTATTTTTATTTTAAATACCATTATTTAATAAAGATATATTTAATTTCAACCACTCTTATTTTAATTATTAGCAGAAGCGCCAAAGACTGACAGAAAAGAAAATCTTTTTATTTCTTCCAACCCAGTTTTTAATAAATTTAAGAAATCTAATAAAAAAAAAAATTCAGCTTTCATGTTTGTGCACAGAAGCTACTGATTTTAAAATTTCGGCCCGCCGCGTGTGGTAGATATCGTCCAATGCTCATGACAGAAAAATAACCTTTTCATTCTATATGTAGAAAGCTTACCGTGACAAGTTACACTATGGTGTACTTACAATATAAGGCCGTAATGTAATCAATAATGGTATGAAGTCTTGCTACTCTTTGATGTAAGTGGGATGTACATATTATAGTATTGTATTGTAGCTTTGATCGGAAATAGCTGACAATTACAAAAGCTAGTAGAACTTCTTTAATATATTCATGCGTCAAATAATTGAATCTGCAGCTCTCCATTTTGGTAGATACATTTCAATGCTTATAAAAACACCTAATTAAATAGTAAAAAACACTTATCAATGTGATCCATTGGATATATATTTCTCTTTTGTAAATCATCCTTCCTACAAGACTCCTACTATAGCTCTCCTGATTATCTCAAGGTCGCCATATTGCTGTTTGACGTAGTCTCCTTGTTTTTACTAGTATCTTAACAGTCACACAACATTGTAAGGTATGTTTCTTTGGCCATAGCTTATGTCAGAGGGTGGTAAATACCCACCTGAGCGAGTAACACAGTAACATTGGGTCAATATAGAAGAGGCTACAATATTTTCGTACTCTCTGAAAACTCACTCATGGAAAGTGATCCGACGAAACATTTAATTGAACGGCGTTTATTTCAACATTCCCCTTACATTTGCTGTAAACGATGTTAACCGATTATTTTAACAGTCGACCTTGGTGATCTTGGAGTAAAGTGCTCGCCTAAGGACCCGACGTTCAGTGGGTTCGAACCCAGCAGAGGTCAACGAAAAAGATATGTAGATCAACTTTCTTCGGAGGAAAAAAATAGAATCCTGGAAGGGTATGTTAAAATACCTTTGCAGGAAAGAGTGGTAGGCTCTTCCACGTTCGCCCATAAAAAAAAATCAGTGTGGAAGGCAACGTGGAAACACCACATTTACCTAACTCCCCTAGTACATGGAATGTCTACCAGATGGTGTAGGCAGTACAAACCAGCCGAAAGGCTGAGTGCATGCCTTGCTCCGGATGGATAGAAATTACATCAAAAGAAACTTGGGAATGTGATATAAGAAGAAAAAGGAGATTTAACAAGCACCCGTTTCTGTAAACACGCAAACAATTACGTCAGAATCATCCTGTCATGTTTACCATTGTAAAGTGGAATTTAGGATTTGAATCAAATTGGGTTGTACTAAGGTGTTTCCCCCCTTCTCCCTCTAAATTGTATCTACAGTATCGCTGTAAGAAACTACAATTAGGCTTACACTTCCTCTTTATTATTACTGTTCTCATTCCTACACCGGCATCCTTTGCGTGCCGATCCATCTCCATGCGGCAAGTTATCTGTGTTTGGGCGAGGGAAGGTAAGAGAACCACCGTCCACAGCATATTAAAACCAACACTAGTGGTTAAAACGCGGTGGTCTTGCCACTAGCTTACGCCCCCAAACTCTTGAATCTACACATGACTGTCAAAACGCAACTGTTAAACAGCTATCAAAACGCTACTGATTCTACACTAGTGGTTTCAATGCCGCGGTTTTTGCTTCCACTTGTGCAAAATGGTTTAAAAATGGACATTGTATTGCGGGACTTATTTTGTTGGAGGAAACTCGCAACAACAAAAAAAAACTCGTAAAAAGATACGTTGATGGACTCACCACACATTATTGAACCGTCTCTCAACAGGAAAGTTGTATATTATTTTTATGAATCACAGACTGTACCCAGAGAAGTTATTTTTCTAGTATAGAATGTCTGTGGCTTCATTTGATGAAATACTTGGTTTAGTGAATGAAAATATTGCAAAATATGATTCCATCTTGAAGAAAAGTATTTACTATTCCTGCTGAAAGACTTGTTGGGACATTGAGGCACAACTGCCCGTTAACGCCTAGTATAGTTTGATTCGAGTTTCTACCGCTGGGCGCTTTTAACGTCTCCAGAGGCGTTGAAAACGTCATTGGCAGTTTTAACGCCACCGTAGGTAGCGGTAAAAAAGCTGGTCTAGACAAAAACTTATTTTCTAAACTGTTAACAAGGGTTTCATTCAAAGGCGTGGTTGCTCGTGTTTTAACTTTTAGTTTTTTAACAGCTAGTGTAGAATAGGCCTAATGATTAGTAGTTCATAACATACTTCAACCAGGTATAGTAGGGCAGAACATCACTTCGAGGTACTCACTAGGTAACTTAGGGAAACGCTTTGGCAATCATTAAGGAGGGAGGGTAGGTCACCCGAGAAAGGGGCAGTGTTTTTGCAAGTTTAATAGCTAAATATTTTTTTAAAGTCAAAACAAATAAAATATTGATTCATTAGAAACCATATTTAATTTTATTCGTATGGTTATATCAACAGTTCTTGAATATCTGTCATAATATCACTAACATTACAAAAGAAACTTTTTAAATGAAGGAAAAAAGTTGTCATTAAATTCCAAAACACCCTGACAGATATTCAAGAACTGTTGAGGTCATCATGAGAAGAAAATTAACCTTCATGTTACTATTGAAGATTTATTAGATGATTTATTTAGACCAAAAATAGTTTTAAAATAAAAATTGCAAAGCACAGGCCTTATTATCACATCCCTTACGATCCCATCTTAAGGCTGAGTTTTAGAACTCCCTAAGCAACTTTGGCCGTTTACATGGAGACGCAATCTCCTCCTGCCCTTGGATCTTGAATGTATTGTGGTAGGAGTGGAGGGTTGAAGGGAAGGTGATTCCTCCCAAGATATTATACGACGAACAATTGTGATTCGTGAGAACACATCAACGGTAATCTTAAAAAAAAATCTTGAATGTGCTGAATTTTCATCATTGATGGGTGCTAGTTTTTCTGCTTATTATGGCAATGGGTGGTTTTCCTTTCAAATATTCCTTGAATAATATAAGTGGATAAGCTAAATAAACATTTTCATTAAACAGCAATATGAGAAGAGGGGTGGATTTTATTTAGCCTTCCCGTTCTGCCATGGCGAGTGTCTTTAATGTCCCCATTCTTAAACTATTGGGGAAAATATGCTGAAAGCTTTAATAGGCCGTAAGACGTTTTATAGCACCTTGTCTAACTACCTGTTCAGGCTATACGAAATTACGCATATGTACTAACCATGCTAGTGAGCTATGGATGAAGAAGGTTGAATTTAGAGGATATGCAGCCTTATTTTCATGTAGGAAGAGTGGAAAACCATTTGAGAAAAAAATACCCTCAGTACACTCAACCGGGACTCGAACCCCAATATCTCTGTCATGAGCAGTCCAGTTTAACACTAAAGTGACGCCTATGACCATGCAGCTACTGAAGCAGGTGGTGGGACGTTGTTTAAAAAAGTACCTGATCTTGACTATGGCTCTTTGTTATATATTTACGGTGCACCGCACATATTTTCCCTCTCCTTTGCATAAAAATGGAGATATGTACTAAAAACTGGTATAATATGGGAACCAAAATAATATATACTGTTGCAGAAACACTTCACTAAAAATTATAAATGAAAATAATATACAATACTACAGAAAATTGAGAAGAAACTAATTTATTTGTTCAGAAAAATGCATAGCAATAAATTTACCATACCTGAATCTAAATATATATATTGGCCATTATCTCGGAGATTATGATTTTTATAAAAATATATTTAACATAAAAACTAAGTATTTTTATTAGTTTTACAATATTACAATTATAAGTCGGTTTGTGTCTTAAATAGTTGCAAATGTATTATCAAATTAGAAAATTTACCCTCTATGTGAAGTACCTCATTTTCATGGCCAAATGAGCATCGCCCTTTTGTTAGTAATGTTAAAATAGTGCGTGGATATGAAATTTAATCAAAGTCAATAGATAATATTTCGAGAAAAAAAATGTCCTTTCTTTTTTACCCATTAGTAAACTACCCTTAAGGTGTGGCAAAACGGAGCACGAGTAATCTTACAGTTTTTATAACATTACATTTTTTTAGTCAAAAAAATCAAATATTTCTCCAGTAGCATCATAGAGCTTAGTTTTCTGCACATGCTAATATCAACAGATCTTGAATATCTGCCAAGGGGTGTCCTGGAATTTTGCCAAAACTTTTTCTCTTTATTTAAAATGTGTTGACAACATTCCAGTACACCCTTAGCAGATATTCAATATCTGTTGCTATTAGCATGTGTAGAAAACTAAACTCTATGTTGCTACTTGAGAAATATTTGATTTATTTTTGCAAAAAAAAAAAATCTATAAAAGCTTAAAAATACTTGCACTCCCTTCTGCCGCACCTTAATATTGGGGGTGTGTTGCTATTTCCAACAACCCCTATGAGGAACATTATAAAAACTATTGCTAGAAATTTTTAGCCTGATCAGTTAAATGGTTTAACCACAGTACTAGATACAGAAAGAAAGACGGTTTTGTGGAAAAAAAAACTTTGTTTGGTTTTGTGGATCACTAAACGTCAACATGCATCAAAATAACGAGTTAGAACTTTATTTTACTATCACAATACTTTCTCCGCCCAAGGGGTGCGTAAAAGTAGAAATACAATTTTAATAATGTTTTAAAACCAACGTTTCTTTGTGAACTTACGTGACATCTAATGCATCTTGTATTTCACGGCTCAATGGGTCTCTATTGCTCCATATTTCTGTGGCGTGAGTCTTGATGGTGTAGTGATGTTCTATTACGGACTTGGCCGATTCCAACCTATACCGGCATGCATGTAGGAATAGAATCAGCATCTCCTCTGTGAATCAACATCAGGAGTATAATTAGTAAAGCCATTGGTTCGAAAACGAGATGTTTAGTAAGATATTTGCTCCATTGAGGGATTAAGATATTGGGGAGTGGAAGAAGTTACACACACTTTACTTATCACGTGAGATTGTTAGGTATAGTCAAGTCTCACAGATTACGGAGGGAAGGACAAGCAGAGCGAATGAGAGAGTCTAGAACCGCGTTCGAGATACTGACTAGCAAACTCATAGGGAAGAGACCATTGTGAAGACCTAAGCACAGATGGGAGGATAACATTAGAATTGACCTGAAAGATATGGGATGTAATGAGGTGGACTGGATATGACTAGCTCAGGATATAGATAGGATGTAATGAGGTGGACTGATTATGACTAGCTCAGGATATAGATAGGGTGTAATGAGGTAGACTGGGTATAAATAGCTCAGGATAGAGATAGGGTGTAATGAGGTGGATTGGATATAACTAGTTCAGGATAGAGATAGGATGTAATGAGGTGGAATGGATATAACTAGTTCAGGATAGAGATAGGGTGTAATGAGGTGGATTGGATATGACTATAAAGCGTACTTTTGAAATTGCGGCAATGAAGTTTCGAGCTCCTAATGTCATAGAACGTCATTTGTTAGATCATTTATGTTTATATTTTGGTCCGTTCTACTCTTCCAAAATTGACCAATAAATCGTGAATAATAACGTCATATATGTTATTGCCACAAGTTTTCTTCTTTTTTTAAAAATGTATATAAAAAACGGAGAAAATAGGTAGGACACAATTTGATGGAATATTGGGCGAAAAAGTTGTGCCACCTATATTTGCGTGGGTGAAAGTTTACACCATTTAGCGTCTTGTTATAGTAGAGATTTAGATGTTAGCCTATTCTCCATCTTACATGAACTGTTGGATATTTATAGACTGGGAGGTGGTTGGTTTTCGAGACTATACAAATACGGCTCAAATTTAATACGGACTCTGATGTTTTAACTTAACGAATCTTACAACGTTGGATTCTTGATGTTTCCAGAAGTTTATTATCTTAGCTATATAGATAGGGCATTAATGGCTAGAAGGGGGAGAGGTCACAGCTGAGAATATGATCATCAAAACCATGTGTTGAGTTGTAGCTCTTTTTGTAAGTCCAAACTTTCATACAAACAGACATTTTGTTTAATTAATAACAGTTTTTACAATATATATATATATATATATATATATATAATTTTATGAAAATAAACATTTAGAGGTTTATTATTGTGGAGGTGGGCGTCTGTGGATCAATTAAACATGCTTTTCAAATTAGAGATCCATAAAGCTGGCGTGCTTTCTATAAATCCAAATGTTGAATAAGATACAAATGTGAGCATAATAAATTAATAAACTATATCATGTAATAAAATATCTTTTGTTGACACAACCGCAAACCAAAACATATTATTTTTATTAATGTATTTTACTCTTTCATTAAGCTACATATACGCTAATTTACAAGGCAATTCTTAGGGAAGCATTATTAGAATATTTTGATAACACTTAATATAATTATAATACAGTAGTACTAAGCAAATATAACTTGTTTCTGAATATGATGACATTGTTAACTCTCAGCCAATGTTTGTAATGAAGAACCTTCTGCTAGCTGCCACCCATATCTTCTAAATTAACAACCGCCAAAAGAGATGTTTGGCAAAAACTACAACAAATGTGAAAGAACATAAAGTTTCCCCCATAAAGACCTGTATGTAGTCCCTTCAGGGGTTGTAGCTGAGCGTCTTTTAGTGTCTGGCTCTAAAGAGGGCTTTTCTTTGAAGCTGTCAAAATAAGCGAGAGCGTAAAAAATTAAGTAGACCCAGTAACATGCCTTATACAGATTATAATTTTCATCGACAAATAAAAAGTCCAACAGCTAAGCTTAGTCGGTAGCATGTCTGTCTGATGAGCTAAGGTTCCAAGGTTCAATTCCTGGGATCGTCGGGGGAAAAATCATTGGCGAAATATGGGTTCTTCTTTTAAGAGTGATGAATTAATGGCCGTAGGCTGTTGTGTCCATAAAAGAGCGAGAGAAAATAAATACTACCATACATTAAAGCTTCCCTCACAAACATGGGCCAGTTAAGAGCCAACTTCATTACCGACTAACCGGTATATTATATATATACCGCGTCTCCCTACCCATTTGGGATAAACGCTGACCATGATATTACACACATGATTACACTCAAACTAGAAAACGGTTTAGGCACTGTTATCTGCATTCTTAATTTGTCAACAGCGAAATTGGGACGAGCTGAAAAAAATCCCTTGGAAATAATTATTTTTCAATTTTGCGTTTTTCTAAGTATGGTAAAACTCTTCCACTAGTCTCAGTTTTTTAAATTAGAATATATAAATCCCCAACTCGAGGCAATGCCTAATTTGAGCTCTAATATCTACCTAGATTGATTAAAATTTGTGTTATTGCTTATTAGTGTGGGTAAAATATTGTATAATATGTATAGTTACTAAATATTAATATCAGCAATGTTTATTTTAAAATAATTTGTATTTATACCATGTTTAGATATGCAGATTAAATATATATGCGTATGACATATGAATGTGTGTGGTATGATTGTGTGTTTTAATTATCTTTTTTGTTTCTCCGTTATTAGTTCTACTTTCCTCGTTTATGTTTACTTTAATATATCCATAAATATACAGTAATTATGTTCGAAGCTATGTGGCCAATATTGTGTTATTATTATTTTGTGCATACATTATAAATTAGATTCTAACTATCACATTAATAACATGAATATTATGAACATTACTAAGGGGTTCGACAAAGATTTATCTGATTACCAAACCCTTTCTTCACCTCTGACAAGACATCTTGTGAGTGTGAGGAATGCCAGGCCTCCACCGTGGTTCGGATTTCACGTTAAACTGTAGGACCTCTATTTCATCTCACAATCACCCTACCATTACACATTAGCATAAGTGCGTATAACCCGAACGGGTAGTAAGACGCGGTGCTAATATTATTAATATTATTATTATTATTATTAAGGGGTTAAGTGTATGGAGAGGTGCAGGCCTTAACCTCGCCCAAATAAAGAAGATATTATTATTTAAAAGTATTAAATGTCCATGGGGTGAGAAAAGTTCTTAATGACAATCTTAAATAATAAAATAATATAAATATTTACCAGGCACGGCGGGCAAGTGGGGTTGCTTGGATATCCAGTCTTGCAAGTAGCGTATATCTTCCGGTCTCAACTTCGGGTTTTTCCGGTATTCTTCGTCTGTTGTGAAGCGGCTCATTTCGACCCTCTTCTGAAACAGGTTATCCATAGCTATAATTTCCTGTGAATTGACATTTTATAGTCCAGCGTTTACTAGATGGGTTCCTTAAGGTGAAATCAAGGGTAGCACACAAAAAGCGTAAAAGTATTAAAAATAATTGCACTTTAAAAGTTAAGATATTGTATGCACGTTTATATCTGGCAGACAAGACAATATTTTAGTAGGTCGCTTTTACTACAGTAGCCCCATGGCTTCTTTGGGGCTGACTGACAGCTGACGGCTTTGAAAAATCGCCAGACCAAATTATGTATCCCTACGCCGAACCATATGATCTGCAAAAACATGTGTTTGCAACTGTCACTTTTGAGAGTCAAAATGTAGGTATATACCTAAATGTTGACTGTCAGAAGTCAGCTGTGAGCTGTCGGTAAGCACCAAAGAAGCCGTGGGGCTACTGTACATTCTAGATTATCGCTATACTCTTGAACCATAACGAGGTATTGAAACTGACTTTATACTGCTCCGTACATGCGAATAAAAGTGTCAATAACTAAACCGGATTATAACAAGTTTGCCATGAAAATAAAATATTCCACTTTGCTAATTAAAATGTGTGTCATGTGTGTCGAAGTTTTTTGCACTAGTTTTAATAATAATAATAATAATAATAATAAACAAAGTATATTATACCATAATAATTTAGTTACTGGTAAAACCTTAACGTTTCCCCTAACAGACACGTGTACAGGGTGGTTTCATCAAGTTACGGGACATGAAAAAGAACAAACCGTCTAGATTCCTTTCCTCTAGAAAAATGTAACTTTGAAATTTATTGTTATTGAACCTTGAACTAAGAAAAAAAAAATCCTGCAGCTATTTTTTTTTCTCACCAAACTTTAAAAATGTAAGGGGTTTCGTTATGTTGCTCGAAATATAAATGGGTTCCTCGACTAGATTTAATAGGGAAACGCTGAGCTATTCCATTGTTCTGAGTCACCATTGACAGCTCGTGTGTCAATTATTGTGTGTGTCGTTGGTTAAATTAATATACGGGGACCTACTTCAGTGTTTAAATTGTATAAGGCGTCACCCTCGAGATAGATTGGACTGATAATGACAGTGAGATCGGAGTTCGAAACTCATTCGGGCGGATTGACGATAATTTTTCCTAAATTGTTTCCCCCTCTCCTTTCATAAAAGTGAGGGAATACTAACCTTCTTCATACGTAACTTAGTAGTGTAATAAATAGTATGCAGGTGTATAGCCCGAACGGGTAGTAAGATGCGATGCTAGGAAAATAGTAAGGGAGTCATTTTCGACTACAGTCCTGTCAAGTCTTGAGTCTCCTGGTAACAATCAACAAGTCACCCCTCTTAACTCGCGTTTAGAAATGTAAAGTCTGTTCAGCCTAGGAATTGTTTTTTGAAAGGCCTTCTTCCCTACCAGAAATCTATTATATAGTAAGATATTTGTAGGAAAAAAGACCTTTCAGAGAGTAATTCCTACCGTGAATGGAGTATAGAAGTATTTGGTTTGGTTTTTACCTACGTGATGTTAGAGGAAGTCTTTTAATGTCTCTAAATAAATATATAATAATATATGATAATAATATATATCGTATTAATGTGGTTTCGTTTATAAACATATGTTACACTGCAAGGTTAGTAAGTTATTAAAGCTCTATAGTGGCGTGATTATAATATAATAGCGTAAGATCTATTCACTAAAGACATGTAGCCAATATTTTTTTTTACCTTTCAATTTGTTAGTTATATAATATTTTTTCAAGGTCATTTCCAACTTGTATTTTATTTACAGCATCTTACTACTTGTTCGGGCTACACGCCCATATACTAGTTACGCGTGTGTGTTAAGGATGAGGAAGGCTTAATTTATAAGAAGTTTACGAAAATTAAAAAAAACCTACTTTTTAATTCAATTTAATTTTAAATTTCTTTTTGATATTTCGATTAATAAATTCATTTTTGTCTTTTTGTATTTAGGAGACTGGCTAAAAATAATTTGTTTTCTGCATACATTTCAAACCACTCCCCATTACCCCCTTTTCTCTGGATTCCAGTGCCCTCCCCCCCCCCTCTCCCCC
>CABEEJ010003273.1:19188-86069 GCA_901482245.1 Timema douglasi
GTTGCAATTTATTCTCTCGACGTAAATGTGTGTACATTTCCTCTAAAAAGTTCTACTATCCTAAATTCTATCTAACTAACGTAGTTAATATATTCCTATAAACCTAGCGGGTACCAATACGTTGTCCAGAAGAAATAGATAAACAACATTTGAAACAGACGTATCATTATTCATTAATATTTTTTCTGCCTTAAATTTATAGGTAGTGTAGAACCTTGGCCATGGGAAAGGATAGCTAAATGGTCTCCGGTTCGATTGGTGGGTCAAAGTGTAATTTTAAAATACATATTAAACTACTATTATATATATATATATATACATATAACATATATAATAGTAGATTAATATGTATTTTAAAATATATTAGTGGAATACCCGTTCTTAGCGCAAGATATTCTGTTATTATTTATTTTTGGATGAAAATGAGGAATTTTTGTTTGAAACTAAATTGCAAGGTTCTTAGCGCTACCCGAGAAACACCGCAAGGAGGTGAACATGTGTCGTTTCTCATGGGGAGTTTTATGTTCAGCAGCCCCCCTTGCCTACTGCCTGGGGCGTTATCAGCTGAGCGTGGCTGGACAGGTCTCCCCGCTCCCACCACTCTCCACCACCACACACCACCCCGGGCCGGGCCCTCTCACTAACTCAGACACTACAAACCCCACCAAATTCAGCAAAATATTAACTACAGACTTCTACAGCCTCTTGGAGTTGTATATTAAAACGTAATTACATACTTTAATTAACTGTATGTATTTTCATTCTTTTTCACCCTTTAGAAGCATCTACGGGGTTAAAAATAATGGCTATATTTTTTCGAAGGCATCATTAGAACAAACTTATCAGATTATCACCTTCTAAACGCTTAAAAAGAGTTTATAAAGCAATATAGTTGATTAGGGTAGCTACCCTGATTTTACCCCTTTAATCACAAAACATCGGAATAAAATATCTTTACTTTACCTAATTAGCTTATAAGGACCCCTGTGCCAGATTTCAGCCCTCTAGCTTCGTGGAAAGTTTGAGAATTAGTGATGAGTCAGTCAGTCAGTCAGTCAAACAGTCAGGGCTTTCGCTTACATATATATAAATTCAATTATATCGATGATTTTGTTACATCCAGATATTTCGAAAAAAAAAGGTTTAGCATTACAAGAATGGACAATAGTGAATCATGTATTGTCTTGAAGCCTTAGCGTATTTTATTTTGTCAAGTTTGCAGTTGTGAAGACTAAGTGTAGCTTGACGTCACAAGTTAGAAACCAGTTTCTATGTACCTAGGACGTCTCGCGGAACAGATTGGGTCTCCTAGAAAATGAGGTTGAATCTGACATTGGACATTGGAGTTATTGAACCTAGCATCTGTTGACAGTGTAACTTTTCTAAAAAAACAGGGTTTTAAAATACATTCTATTGTCAATGATAAGAACATTTGTGATACCAGTTCAGCGAGATTTGAAAATGTGAGTCGCCTAAATGAGACTAATCCAGAGTTTGTGTGGGACTCGCTATATTATTTTGGGGTAGTAAATTAGTAGAGTATTAAAAATATAATCAAACACCTATTTGGTCTCAATAATACAAATTATAAGCCAAATAAATCGAGAAAAATCACGAAGAAGCAAACTCAGATATTAAAGTTATTTAAAAGTGCACTTTCTTATAGTAATATTTAAATCAGTACGTGATCTAAAAACTAACTAAATTATAAAACAAACAAAAACAGCCATGTCCTCTGTTCATTAATGCAAACAGAAATATCCTAAAACCACAAATAATTATTAAATTTTTGAACATACCGGGTCTAGAGCACTAAATCAGTAGTTTAGTGGACAGATGATAAACTGATTAAGCTAAGGTTTTGAACTTTAAATTTAGGAAGGAGGGTGCCTGACAATATATTTTATCTCTATTGGATTGTATTGTGTAAAAAGGTTTCCCCGCCAATACGAATTAAAATAATTATAATTTATTTTGCATTACATTCGAGTAGGATTTCATATTTTCAAATTCAAATTAAATTAGTGGATTATTCGAACTTGATTAAAATGTATTCGATTTTTTATATCTACTTTACCCAATACTTTACTTTTGATTGTATTAGGTCTACTATAAATAAACATTTCCAATTAATGTGACATTAATATAATTTTATAGAGAAACCACTTAAATTTTCATTTTTTTAGTTCTAAAATAATTTGCTCTTAAATTCTAAATCATGTCTAAATGCTAATCTCATCTAGTAATGCTGATGGGAAGGTTGGGGATCGAGTACCAAATGAGCTTAATGTGAATGTGTTTTCCTTCTCTTATCATGCAAATGCTGGTAAATTATTTATGAATTATACCTTCCTCCTCCCTATTGTACCAGAATAATTATCATATATGCATTTAGCCACAGCTTATTGTTAGACGAGGTAAGAATACAAATTAACTACTTTTAAACTTTTACTAAGGTGATAAAACAATAGCTAAGACAAAAATAATTATTGTATAGCAGCATATAACCAGTTTGGGCGCTCATAATACTTACTAACATGATAAAAGATAGAAAAAGTTTAAAGAGAACATTCAAAACTCATTTGAAGAAAGTTTTCTTCTGTCACGATTTAAAAATTAATTGAATATTACATGTGTTTGTGTTGCTTTTCTAGTAACGTAATATTTTGTAACCACAACAAACAAATTGTGGCTTACGTAATTTTTTTTAGAGCACATTCTTTGTGTACAATCATTCCAACAAAAAAAAATCATAGTTTTGTAGACTTAAATAATTTTAAATTGATTAATTTTTCATGTAAATTAGTATTTTATAACTGATTTAATAAATATTTTCTTTGTTCCTGTGTCCCATTGCGCGTTCGGTCTGTACGCATTTGTACTAATTATGCGAATATATTAAGGATGAGGAAGTATTGAATTTAAAATAAGTCTACCCACACTTGCGTGGAAGAAAAGGGGAAAACCATTAAAGATTTTTCTTAATTACATCCAACAGAGATTTGACCACTGATATCTCCAGCATCTACAGTCCAGTCTGTTTTTAAGAATGATTTCTGAGACCATTCAACCTTTATTATTATTATTAGCACCGCGTCTTACTATCCGTTCGGGCTATACGCACTTACGCTGATGTGTAATGGTAGGGTGATTGTGAGATGAAATGGAGGACCTACAGTTTAACGTGGAATACAGAACCACGGTGGAAGCCTTGCATTCCCCCACATTCACAAGTTAAGATTAATACACTTCTTGTCAGAGGTGAAGGAAAGGTTTGGTAATCAAATAAATCTGTGCCGGGACCGAAGATTGAACCCCGGACCCCAGCACAGAAGTCCAACACCTTACTCCTATACCACCAGGTCACCCTTTCAATCTTTAGTTTAGCTGATAAAGATGAGGAGTGTAGTAGTTTATAGGAAATAGGGCCACATTAGTGTGGAGAGATAATGGAATAACCCAGAGACATGTCATGGAAAACAAACTCCTAGTGCCCTTGACTGATATTTGAGTCACGAACTTCCATTCATCTGTGTCTTTGGGCAACGTGTGTACAACGCCCTAGACCACAAGGCTATGTGTGCGGCTGCACATTACTATACAGTGCTTCTCAAATGTGTAAGGATACCCCTAATTTAATTTCTTATTTACCACAGGCGTTTACATTTAAGAATAAGTCTTATACAAGACATATGTATTAAAATACAGGGAAACCGAGTTTTTTTTTTTGTGTAAGTTTCTTTCTATCTCTGATATGAAGAAAGTTAACGCCATTTTCGTAGGGTTTTTTTGCACGTGGAAAAAATTTGATTTATTTAAAGAGAAAAGCACCTATTGGTCAAAAATAGCTTTACATAAAATTGTGAGATTTAGCGGAGAAATTCTACAGTATCTGTTTGTGTAAATTTGGTGAACCATAAACAAAAAATAATATTTCAAATAAGGTTGGTTTCAAATTTTGCCCCTGTTTTAATCATCAGATATAATAACGGTCATCTGTATTATCTGTATGATCTTAAAAACACATTACAGGATTAAGATAATAAGTTATCTTACCTTAAGAAATAGGATGGGGAGGACGATTTAAGGATATTCATCTTAAAAGAGCTAGGCAATGGTGCCGCCTCTTATTTACGAAATGAATATTTGAAAATAAAAATTTGTTGAATATTATGAAATGTAATGAATATCTCAAATAAAATTGTGAATATTTTAAAAATGACTTAATTTTATAGAAAGAAAATGTATTAAATTGTTAAAGGGAGTGTCTTAGAAATATTAATTTCATTAACTTAAGGTTAAAACATTGAAGGTAGGACCTTCATAGGAATAATAGATAGCGCATCTATATAAATGAAAAAATCAAAAGCTTACATAATCTATTCCATATTAGTTTGAAACATGTTTTTGTATCTAGCTAACCAAGATATATTTTACTATACCCTTCTCTGCCCCCCCTCTCCCCCCGCATTATTATTTTCAACACACATATTGAAGAATCATCATAGACTCTACCATATAATATGAGTGACTATCGACATTTTTATGAGGAATAAATTTAATTTTAAAAAAATATTTCAAAATAAAATATAGCCTATGTTACTCGCTGATAATGTAGCTTTATATTGGTGAAAGAATTTTTAAAATCGGTCCAGTAGTTTTTGAGCTTATTCATTTCAAACAAAAAACAACAACAAATCTTTCCTCTTTATAATATTAGTGTAGATTCGGTTTAGATCTTGTCTTAAATAGCACACAGCGTGATTTCTAACCGTTGACTTCACAAATTTTATGGTGAAATACGAATGATATGGCTGTCAAAATCTTAAAAACTTTAAAAATGTATACCACGTTGAGAAAAGTTTTATTTTGGGTTAATTTTTTTCATGTTGGGCGTGCCACCCAGTGACACACGTGCACCATAGATTTGTCATCCCTGGTCTAGGTAGAGGATGGGTAGTAATTATTAAAAGGTCTCATGGGCCACTGCCAGGCACATCCTTACATAACAAGTACAGTCAGTGGCTCACTATTTATTGATGGGCCTCACGAATTTTGCTTGTTTTAGTTCAGGAACAAGCACAATAAGCTTATTTCTCTGCACTTGTTATATTATATTTACAGCTGAAATACTTATTTTATAGCTTTCAATATTATCGGCTAGGAGGAAACACAATTATCTTCAACATGTTAGTCTGGGGCTCGATCATTTATCTATCAGCTACATTAGGGATCTCGCCTCCCTTCCACATTCTTTCTTCCACAATAATACAATTGTCTTACTCTCCTTTTAGAAGGAAGGTAATCCATTTCCTTTAACTAGCGCTAAATATCCACTTTACTTAGCTTTGTTAATTTAATACATTAATACCCAATACTGACAGTAGAGTTTATATAAATCTTTAGTAGAATGAATAAATAAATTGACAGATTAACGTTCATATAGACCTGCAGGTAAGCAATAAAGTTTGTTAATAACTTTATTTTACTATAAATGGTCTTATAAAATTTATCTTAAGAGAGTTCACAATGCTTCAACTTTTACAAGATAAATTGTGACAAATTGTATGCGTTTTTTGAAATATGTTGCAGTCCATAACCTAACTTAAAATTCTTTTAAAGAGATATGAAAGAATTATAAAAAAGAAAATTATTCATATTAAATGAGCTTTGAATGATTAAAATAATTAACAAACTTTATTGCTACGCTTTATAATATATTTAATATCATAGGGAATTCACATATTTGTTTCGTAAAAACTAGTTAGTGTTGTGCAGGTTTTATAAGACTTATACCATTTTGATACTTACATGTCCTCACAAATTTAACGAAATCTTAAGCCAAGGCTGGATTGCTTTTTTGTAAGTGTATTTATTACCTATGTGTTTATAATTTTGGTCAATAATTTTAGAGTATGGTACTCGCTAAAAATTATGGAGTAGTGAAATTGACTTTTGGAAATGTTCATATTTATAATAAATATACTTTATAAGTTTATGTTATCGCATAAACCTATTGTTTCAATAAGAGAGAGCTAAAAGAAAATTTAACATATTCTTCTAAATTGATATAAATCAGAAAATTTCCGAAATTAAAATATACTATATGAAGCTAGTGCTTTACCAAAGACGAAATTATTGACTTTGTGACAAAATTGAATGTGTAATAAATGTTTAAAATATTAAATTTTTTAGGGTCCAAAGAAATACTTAGAATTGTAGTGAATACAGCGCGAAAAGAAAACCCTCTTACTTGTTGTAGGCTTACCAACCTTATCTTAGGTCATAGTGTTTTTTTAAATAACCTAGAGAATTTGTACATTTAATAGTTGTAATACATAAAGAACATTATTGTTTTTCCACAAGTATTTATATTCAGACATTTATTCGTGATACATTCTTAGCTTTAAATTACTCACGATCCTAAAAATAAATTTTTGGTGGGTAAATTCTTTGGATAACATTTTGCAAATTTTAACTTTAATTTTTACATACCATTTATATTATAAACTATTTAGAATACTAATTATATCAAGGCATAATTTATATCCCAAAGAATTTTTTTATAAAAGCTTAAATTTAAGCTTCTCAAATTATTCATGTAATTTTAAATTGAAATTCTTGCTTACACAAGTATTCAAATATGCTTTAAAAACAAGTTTCTTAATTTGGGGGAAACTAATATCACATCTTCCCTAATTTTGTTTCCTCAACTTGTTCAGTCACATTCTTGAACATATAAAAATACTGATACAAATATTAACCCATATTATATAGACTATGTTTATTCCTATTATCTCAGGGCAGTGTATGTTGTAAATAGAGTGAAAACTTATGTTTTGGGATTATATATAATCACTGCTTTCTCCACTAAAATATTAAAACTATAATATTTATTCAAGACATATTATCCCCAAAATACATAATATTTAGAAATGATCCTCCAGAATTATGCTAATCATACAATCATGTTTAAACTCGATATCTCAAGAGAATGTTTTCAGGACTGAGATTAGAACATTAACCTTTAGGATTAGATCATCGTTGTTCTTTCTGATGAGCGATGTAAACTATAATATTGGTTTGAGATACATTACTTACTAATATATCATAAAAATAATAAATGTTTTTAAATTACCTTCTAGATTTTATATTAACCAAGCAAGCATATTTGGATTTAAAAAAATGAAATTTTGGGCCTTTATAACCACTACGATGTTCACTGAGATGTAAATGCAATAATGTTTATTGTAGAACTCACAATGATTATATTTTCTTGTAGATGATTCATTATTTTATAGGTTACAAACTTAAAGAACAAAATAATAATGTGCGCAGTCACGTTATTTCTAGTCAATGTCAAGTTTCTTGAACGATCCCTCGAGTCCGAAAACGTCACCAGCGCTCTTTGCCTTTCCCGGCCTCTTCGACTCATCCACCCTCATCATCTCATCTTGAATGAACCATTCTCGATGTTCGAGCATTTTCTCGCAAGTTCTCCCTGGAAAAAATAATCACAAATAATGTTATATATTCTTAGGAAAAAATACATTTTGTTAAAACAAAACAAAAATAAAAACTCTAAATAATATTAAAGAATTACATTCAGTCAATCAATATATTATATTTTAATTCAAGTTTGTATTCGCCTTTAATGATAAGTACACAAACACAGGCATCGACATTCCCTTTTTACTAATTGACAGATTTAAATCCTGGCAACATGTAATCAGGTTGGTTTTCAAAAATTGTTTCCCACTTTCTCTCCAGACCAATGTGGTAGCACTCCCTGAAAATTAAACCTTTAATTTTATACATAGTTAGTTTAAAAATGCGTAAAATATAAACAACATTTTAGCAAGAGGTTTTTAAACGAGAAATTTGTTTCTGAAGGTTACGATTAATAAATATATAAAATAATATTTCGACGATCCATTCCGGTGGATGCATCGTCTAATGTATAATTCTTGCAATAAACTGCGCTACTGATGTTGAGGGGATCGGGGCTCGAATCCCTGTCATATATGATGGGGTGGTGTATGCTAAATGGTCTTCCATTCTCCCTTCACGCAAATCCAGGTATACTTTCTCCATATTCAATATTCATATTCCATAACCTATTAGCGTTATTAGTAGAGTGGCATACAATCTTAACAGATATTAATACGCGGCGATAGGTTATATATATATATATATATATATATTGATGGTAATTTTTATGACTGTGGACCAGATGAAATATAACATGTTTGCAAAATGTTTTAGATGTTGTTCTCCCTTAAAGCAATTAAGTCAAGTTTTCTTGAAGTTGTCTCACTCTGTAGTTCTTCCATCGTCTCTCCATCTCCCCCATAATCTTTAGGGAGAATCTTCTTAGGTACCATCTTGTAGAAGCTTTCCATGTCGCCAGAGTGCACTTGGAGCTGGAAGAAAGGGCAAAAATTAATTGGCGAATTATTTATTCGTTTGTTAAAACCTAGAATATTTTTTAAAGACTTAACAATCGATGACACTCGTTGATTAAATTTATATATATAATATTATCATAAGTCAATTCGTGTTATATGCAGCTACCACTTTTGCTAGACATTATCAATATCTATAGAATGAGACAAATAATCCAGTAAAATTTTATCAATAATGGCCGCAAATAAATATATTTTAATTTTTTTCTACTATTCTTACAACTAAAATCAGGGTATATTTGTTTAATTATGGTGTAATTATTTACTGATAATGGACTTTAAAGAAATATTATTTTGCTTGGAGTATTTTAAATATATTATATAATTTGGATTAACTTATATATATATATAAGATTTATATATTAGTAATTGAAAGGTTCACTCAATTCATATTGAAAGGTAGCAGCCTTACATTGACGTATAACACTATGACCTTATATTATAAGCTGTGCCATAGTGGAACGTTGCAAGGTAAGCTTCCTACCTCTAATGGTAAAGAACGAATATATGAATATTGTATTTTTATTTATAATATATGCTTATATGTTGAATTCTTTTTGCATATCTTAATTCTCTAGATCGTTTTGATTCAATAATAGCTAACCTGTGCAAATATCTTCATTTCGACATATATTACAGCCCACATCCTAAATTACCTGCTTCACATACTCTAATTTTGGCCATTCTTTGCAATCTTTCCTTTCCACTGTACGACACAAAATGTTTCACAACCTCCAATATATTCTTGTAATCAGTTGTAAATAAATAATATTAAGTTTTGTCAGTTATAAATAAATATTTTCCACAATATTGGATATGTGATTAAATTTTACGTATTCGTGGCTGGAACTTAATTTATATGAGCTATGAATCACAAATTATTTGGATCTGAATCAAACAAGATTATTTTAGAAAAGATGAGCCCTTTTATAAAGATTATGACCTCGTTTTTCTCAATCACAATTGAGGATGAACTTTATGTTAATTTTTTCCAACAAATTAGATGGAAATTATCTTTGATACGAAAATATCCATGCATTGGGGTACCTCTTTCAGATCAAATGAATCTATAGGTATTTTAAACAGTAAAACTTTAGACTTTATTCTGATTATAAGGTTTTATTTCTCAACAATATATTTATTATAATTCTACCAACTTATAAATGACTCATTGCCTTTTTAGCTAAGCCTAATCAGATTTATTTATCTGCTGAAAACTAAATTACTAGCCTTACAAGATTTTTCTAAATTATATTTTTATTACAGAGAAATATTCATCTCATTAACGGACTCTCAGCTATTATTTAATTGATTTGTAAAAATGTTAAATGTGAGAAATTTAAAACTCTATATGCTTTATAAATATAATATTTTATTTTTAATCAAATATTCAGTTATAGTATACCTTTGCAATAAGTTCTTTCTTCATAAATGGTTTGCACATGGCTAGAATCTTCTCTGTGACAGAAACTACGTGAATCACATGATCCTTAGAAATAATCCCAGGATACCCTTCCTGACACACAAGGCACAAAGTAATGTTTAAAACGATTAAAACCTTTATTGAAGAATTTATTGTAGAAAATAAATCAGAATATTTATAGTATATAAATATATTTTAGTTTTTTCCACAAATAAACTTATTTTCAGGCTTATCTACAGTATTGAACTAATCACTGTTACAACGACTCTTTGAAAATCAAGAATCTAGTTAATACATTAGGTAAACAATGTATATTTTAGCCTCCAGAATTAACACGAACCAAGTAAAATAGCTCGAGAATTATTTTCTTAAATTTTGAATGACATATATCACAAGCACGTGGTATGATAATAATCAATTTTCCTCGTTAATGATTGCGATCGATGATTATCGAATATTAAATATATATATATATTTAATATATATAATAATAATTAATTTTCCTCGTTAACGATTGCGATCGATGATCATCGAATATTAAATATATATACATATTTTAATATATATTTAATATTCGATAATCATCGATCGCAATCATTAACGAGGAAAATTGATTATTATCATACCACATTATTGTGATATATGTCATTCAATATTTAATTTCTTAAATGTATCAGAGAGATTAGCACATAAAATATCTCTCAAATATTTTATAAAATAATATGTTAAATTTACAAACTTATGTAGCTTTATATGAAATTATTGTTTTTCAAAAGCTTTATTTAGGATATTTTAAGAGATACCATTAAATTGTTACTACTTCTTATTCAAGGTGGGATGGTGTGGAGAGGGAGGTGAAGTTAGATAAGTCATTTTGTAGGAGTTTTTTTGTGCACAAATTAAATATTAATTCATTAGATACGTTTAGATTTCTACACATAGCTATCTATTAAATTGTGTAATATTTTATTAACATAGTGGGGGCATTTTATCAAAGTCCTTTCAAATAAATATAAACTATCTTATTAAATCATAATTAAATTATAATTATTTAAAACCTGAAATGATTATTACTTGTAGAGAAATAAACCAAACATACCGATTAACGTAAAATTAAAAACTGTAAAGATACCAACTTTTAATTTATTTAGTCAAATATAAGAGAAATCTAAAATCACAAATAAGGAAAAATTAAAAATATCAACGCCATAAGCACAAACTAAAAATTTTAATATAGATTTTATTTTAGTCAACATATTTAAGTTTAAAAAGCATAGTAATAAAATGTATATATATTTAAATACTTTATATAATATATATTAGATACTTTGAGAATGTAAAGAAATAATAACACCAATAAACATTGTAATGGTAATGTTTTATCTAGCTTATAATATAGTTAGTTTATAATATATCTAGTTTATTAATAAATGTGTAGAGGGACAGTAAAATTGATTTAATATTAATTATTGAATATTATAAAGGAAGGTAAAAAAACCCATATAAATGAACCAATCTTTGACATAAGTAGGTTTTTTTTTTAAAAAAGGGGTTCAGAATCTTAGGATCTTGTAGTACTCATTAAAATGAGTAATAAAGTTCTAGTAAACATAGATCTCCAAATCAACTCGCACAACGATAAAGTCAATTTACTAATTTTGTTTTGGTAATTCAATTTAACTGGCCCCAATTGTTGACATTAAACTTACATTTGTTTGCCTACTTACACATAAGATAGCATTGGATTTTTATTTGTTTACCTACTTACACATAAGATAGCATTGGATTTTTATTTGTTTACATACTTACTCAGAAGATAGCTTTGGGGTTTAATTTATATTTATACGTACACATAAGAAAGCCTGTAATTTCATTTGTTTACTTAACAATGTTTCTACCGTCGCTGACCTGGCGGTCTAGGGGTAAGGTGTCAGACTTCTGTGCTGGCGGCCGGGGTTCAATCCTCGGTCGAGGCAAAGATTTATATGATTACCAAACCCTTCCTTCACCTCTGACAAGACATCTTGTGAATGTGGGGAATGCCAGGCCTCCACCGTGGTTCGGATTCCACGTTAAACTGTAGGTCCTCCATTTCATCTCACAATCACCCTACCATTACACATTCGCGTAAGTGCGTACAACCCAAACGGCTAGTAAGACGTGGTGCTAATAATAATAATAATGTTTATACCCCCAATATATAAGTTTGTGTTTTGAGGAGAGTGGAACAGAATCCAAGTACTTGAGTAAGGATTATTGCCACTATTGAAGGTATCAATGCACCTCTAGTCTGGAGAATACCTCATGAACAATGGCTGTTCCGGTATCATTATTCAACAAGTGCAGGTTCTCACTTCCCCTGATTATCAAGCTATGGTTGGGATTTGCCAATGACTTATCAGAAAATTAGCTATGAACCCAGTTTTAATTGTTAACAATCTTTTTATTGATGATGATGATGGATCTACTAGCGATGGCATTGTGAACTTTCATAAGTATAATCATGTCGTGGCGGATGACATTTTTCATGCCATTCTCGAATCAAAACACCAATATTTATATTAAATAAAGGTTTGGTTGGCCATTTTAGGAGGCTAACCAGTAAGACTACTCATTTTGCCGAAGAGACTAAATGTTTCAAGCTACCATAATTTTCTACTGAATGTCTTACCCAATTTATATGAGAATATTCCCCTTGGAGAAAGACAACGAATTTGGCTTGTACATGACGGGGCTCAACATTATTTTTGGGCTAATTTTCACACTTCACTTCAATTATGCATTACAGGATATAAAGGTCAAGGAGGTCCACTTGTATGACTCTTATTTATAGGGATATTCAAAAAGTTTAGTGTTATCTTTTCAAAAAAAAATTTATCTAGCAAACTTATAATATTGATCTACAAATAGTTTTAAGACTATTCTAATAAATCCTAGAATTTTTTGTAGAGAAATATTTTTAAACTTTTGAATAGGTCTAACAGAACAGTAATTAAAGCCATTGACGAACTTATTATTAGCTACAGCTCAACTTAAGTAATACAATAGGCGTTAATATGCATGGAAGATAAAAGGTCTAGTAATAAAGTGACGTGATACAATCCCGATATGTTTTTATTCTCACCTGGATATATGTGAAATACTGCTTGATAATAGTGAGGTTAATATTGGCAAGGTGTCTGAAGGTGAGTCCTTTGAAGTCCAGGATGTGGATAAAACCAGGAACTGTGCCATGTTCCAAGACCGCCATGTCCTGGACCATGATGTATGTCTTTATGCTCAAAGGATGACTGTAGACGGTTGGGTCATCCTGCTTTAGACGAGCAATGACAACCACGTTGCCTTGGGAGTCCTTTTCGGGGAGTACCACGACTTGTCTTCAAAGGAGAAATTAAACATAATAGCTTTCTTTGAAACATTAAACTAGTAACCACAGTGTGTATATGATGTGGGTAAATAATTGTTACCTGATTCAGCGGCCACATGGTCTGAGGCGTCACGTTCGCAATAGACTAGAATACCGATGACAAGGAGATCGGGGTTTGAAATCCCGGTCGAGTTTATTAATGGTGGTTTTTTCCTAAATGGTTTTCCACTCGCTCGAGGCAAATTCGGATACACTTCCTCTAAAAATGTAACAACCTTAATCCTTAACATATTAAGGTAATTAATGAATATGCTTATAACCTGACAAATTAGTAAGACGTGGTGATAATCAAATCTGTCGTGGATTTGGCTGGATACTGGTAATAATTCAACTAAATTTAAAATTAACACCTAGACGTGGGAGTAAAACCCAGTTCATTGGCGCTATAATTCAAGAGTCGCATGTCTCATTCTCCTGTTGAGACGTAATTTTTCAACTAAACTGCTTGTGCTGGAAAAAAATGGCCTACCATAACCACGCTGCTTTGAATAATCTTCATGGAAAGTACAACTACACCTCGGAAAAGACGAACCAAATATCATTTCATGAAGTTAAAACTAATATCAGCTTATTATAAACACTAGATTAATCACCCTAAAATATGTTTTTTTAATTAAAGAAGGCTATCTAGGAGGGTCGTAATTTAAATTATATCCGAAGACGAAATTCAACGCCAATTTACCGCCGAAAACAAACAAACAAGAACACGGGATAACATCACGTGACACCATTTTGGGAAACCCAAACCGCACTGTTTTAAGTAGAGAAGAAATTACCAGATCCACTTTTTTTTCATTGGACTTTTGTTGGGAATAACCATTACGTCATCGAGAAGGTGAACAGACGCTCAAACGCTTGAAATGATGTGCATTATATTTATCTCTAAAACATTATTTTGAAGATAACATCTTTTACATGTTAACACTTTGATAGTAACTATATTCCATTCACCGTAGGAATTGACTTCTGAAAGGCCTTTTTACCTACCATAAATCTTCTATATAGTAGGATATTGGTAGGAAAAAAGACCTTTCAGAGAGTAATTCCTACCGTGAATGGAATATATGTTGTTTTATATAGATTCTAGACTTATATAACAGAGATGTCCTGTAGTTCTTGAATGAAAGGATTATATGGATGTTTGACTTATATAACAGAGATGTCCTGTAGTTCTTGAATGAAAGGATTATATGGATGTTTGACTTATATAACAGATATGTCCTGTAGTTCTTGAAGGAAAGGATTATATGGATGTTTGACTTACATAACAGAAAAGTAGTCCTGTAGTTCTTGAAGGAGAGGATCCCTCCTGGTGAACAGTATAGGCGCATGGGTTTTTATAGTGTAATAATGGTCTATGAATGTCTTGGCAGCCTCCAATTTGTAGTAGCTGGCGTGGAGGAAGAGAATCAACAACTCCTCTGGAAATTAAAGCGATTCATTTCGGAATACTAAAACATGTGTGCATACATTTGTTGAATAAATGTATGCCTAAATGAAACAGTATCTTATTATTTTTTCCATAAATTCACCACCAACGTTTGTAATGTATTTAATATTTTAAGTCTTTAAGATGTATTTTAAAAGCTAAGATTAATAATTATTAGTCTTGTATTTAATTTCACGTAAATATTGTTGAGGGTACATGTACAGTGCCCACATTTATGCTACCAGCCTCGGTACTCGAAAGTAATATTGCTGAGATTACATTATTTTAATTAAGCTCCTATTTCAATAAAGCTACAGTGATAGTCTCTAAGGTCTTACATTTAGAAGTAGAATTTGTTTATAAATTATCTAACTGTAGGGTACGTAATATTGGTATAATATATTTATAAATATAAAATTCGATCTAAAGAAGGTTTAATAACTTAGTTTTAAATGAAAAACAAATCACGAAAAAATGCTATATTATATAGATCTGAAAATTGTTATAAGCTCATTTGATTTAAGGTGAATTTATAGTTTTGAAAATGTTCTTTTTTCTGTTTGATTATATTAACTTTAAATTATTATATATATTGTTTAATATTCAACAATAATAAAATAACAATAGCCTATGCCAAATACTAATGGTTTTAATAAATAATACCAATTAGCTTGTATTGCATTAGATATAGCCGAATTATTAAAATTGAATGTTAATTGGTTCTTAGTCTAAAACAGCTAATAATTTGTCAAAGTATTATTCAAAGATATTGAGTATTCTAATTCAGTAATGATTTTTCAAATCATATAAATACGTACTAATCAAAGTGTAGATAAAATTTGTAATGGTAGATTACAAATTTAGTAGTAAATCAATAACTACTGTTATTTTTTTAATTTTCCCTTTTAGTTTAAACCATATTATAAAAAGAATAAAGCATTATTTAATTTTAGTAACTCATATGTATATACTTCAAAAAATTATATTGCAATATTAGATGGTCTATGAGTCATTTAAAACTAATTATAGAAATCTATTATTTTATGTGTTAAAAGGATATCCTGTTTTTTATTTGTATTAGATCTTTTTACTTTGTTCAAGGTTATGATATACGGAAAACATAGGATTATCTGCACGGAGTGCACACGTAACCTATGCTCATTTACCTAATACCACAATCAACAATTTTTTGTGCCATACACACGACTTTTTATATCTACAAGATAAATGCCCCCACAGTGTTTTTATACTAGTGCCATATATTAAACCTGTACCAGTGGGTACCAATTATTATAAACAAGGACAATCACATTTAGTCTGGTTTTATCGTGATGCTATCAGGTTTTGAATTTCAACATAGGTTTACTACTGATAGTTTTACAAAAATATAATTTTACCACTTTTTATATACGCAAATGCTGGTAAATTTACTTTAAATTATACCCTCCTAATCCCTAGCTTATTAGAGCACACATATAAGTGCGTACAAGCCAAACAGATATTAATACGCAGTATAAAACATAAAACTTGGACATCAACTCGCGGAAAAATACCTGGAGCAACTAAATTATAGTCAACTTATTTCTTTCTTTTTATTGAAATCAATTTTTTTTAATGTACAAGTTTAACAAAACTGTTTTTGTTGTTGTGGTTGTTTTAAAGTGCATAAACAAAGGTGTTCTAACAAGGACATGCAATGACGTAATGTATGAGTGAAGCTTTCAGAAATGAACTGGCGTTAGCATAATAGGGAAGTGACATATTTGAAGAAAAATAACTCCTTTTCACCTACCCGTGGTCTTAACTCTTAATCTATTCGTCAGCAGCAACCAAGGATAATGTATTTATAATGCATTAAAACACCCGGCCTTATTCAGATTTGGCTACTTTTCTCATTTATATAAACACATTAGGTACTATATTAATTTTTATTCGTCGAATGAGTAGTGGATATGAATAATATATGGTTAAATCTAAAGTTTACATATCAAACTAGTATATCTCTCTTATATTTGCATATAATATTTGTAACATATTCCGCTTAGATTTTTTAAAGATTAAAACAATAGTTAGATTAAATACATACTTTGCTCAATTTCTTTCTCGGTTGAATTATAAACTTTTGTTTGTAAGGTTACGTTTTATTTTTCTTCTTAACTTTCAATGAAAAAGGAGATAGCTAGTTTCTAAATAAATACACTAGTTGCAAGTTGCCGACGCTGTGCGGTTGAAGAAAACCAGATTATTAAATTTCATTGATTTGTAAGGGCGAACATTTTTCTTACCGGTGTATTTTGATATAAAAACAAATCTTTATCGTATTCAAAAGCACACACTGTCAGTAAGCAATTATTGGATTCTTTATTGATAGCTCAAACCGTGGATCACGATATTGAGGTCTCATGTCAAATTTCACCTTTTTAGGTTTCTTGGTTGTTTCTTGGTTGGTATGTAAAATAAGAAAAAACACACCTTAGGTGTACACATTTAAAAAATTAGTTAACAGTAACCTAACCTTAATTTTAGAACTGGAATTAAAAGAGCGATTTTACCTTGAGTTATCGCCATTTAACATCTAAATACTTATTTTTAACAAAATCCACCAACCCGTTTGGGATGTAGGCCTAGGTCAGACGGACAGAGAATGAACTGTGAGACCCACTTTTTTTTAAAAAGTTTTTAGCCACATGACAAGATAACCTTGAGTTTTTCCCCTCCAATTATAACAATTATTTATAATAAAATAAATTAAAGAAACCATAGACATATATCAATACTTGTGGAACTTTGATCATAGTAAAGCTCGGTCTAGCTTCATATTGTGAATGAATTAACCCAGTTTTGAGATATTTTAGTTAGAGCTTCGATGAGGTCTAGTGTAGAAGCTTGTACCCCTGAACTCATGTTAAGTGAATTGAACAGGCCTGGGGTCCAAAATAATGTGTTCACCTGAGACGGTGGGAAGATACTGTTCTTTGGACAACCAGTCTTGTAGGTATTGGATGTCTTCCAATCTCAGCTTCGGATTCTTCCGGTATTCTTCGGCCGCTACGAAGCCAACCATCGCTCTCCCCACCTAGCAGTACAGGGACTTAACATCAAGGTTAGCAGGGTTTAGCAATCGACCTTGTTTTATTTTAATGTTAGGTTCAACACATGAACTATTCGTGTGACCCGCTTCTGCGGCCGCGTAGTATAACGCGCTACTCTCGCAGTAGACTAGACTGCCGATGACGGGGAGATAGAGGTTCAAATCTCGGTCGGGTGTACTGAGAGGGGTGTGACCAATTGTTTCTCCACTCTTCCTCTACGAAAATGTGTGTACACTTCCTCTAAATATAGCCCCCTAATCTAAAAAAAAATAGCGTAATAATTAGTATATAATTGTACAATAGCAACGAGTAGTATGATTCGTTGCTAAAACCAACAAAAAAAAACTATCTGAATGTAGCGTATAAGGAAGGAATCTAAGAGAAAAGAGAAAATTTACCAGCGATCCACGTGGTGAGAGGGCAATAATACCGTGGGAAGAACTACTAATAGCCCCACCCCCCACCCCTATATGTACCCTAAGAGAATTCTAAACCTCGACTTTAAAATTTTACTTGTTTTACCCCTCGCACGAGCCATAATGCATGTTTACTTTAGTGAATTAGGTAGAAATCTAAAGGAAAAACATGATGGCGTCATCCCGTAACCAGGACATACTACGACCGAGTGGCCGCCGTCTGTTAACGAAGATAGTGGTGACTTTTGTGGATATAGTGCTCAACACAACGAACCCTCCGGCCGTTAGCATCAGATTTCTAGACCAGAGAAACTCCTTTTTAAAAAAAATTCAAGTAGCTCCTCATTTATCCTTACGAGGCTTATCTGATCCCGTTTGAGACCCACTCTTCACAGGAAATCTGGAAGAACCAGGGATCGAACACAGGGCCTCTAGATCATTAGTCGTAAACTCAGACCACTAGACCATAAAGGCGGTCATTTAAATGTAAATATACCAGAATTTGTCTAGAGTGAGAGAAAAAAAATATCTTCACTACACCCAGTTGAGATTCAAGATCTGACCTTAGCACCATAATAGAAAAAAAAGCCAAGAATAGACAGTCACTATGCGTGTACTCTGGCGTGGGTAGCAACAGACTCACTGTCAATCCCCGTGATTAATAAAAATTTGTTTACGACGCCTTAGACTGCTTGTCCATCGTTGTTAATTACTTGATTTTATTTGTAGCCACATTCCTCTACTGGGAATATTTCATGACGAGACATATTTTAATTGATAAAACAATATATAAGCTAGGGCCCTATTGTTTACGAGGGCACATGGTCTGAGGCGTTAGTCTCCTTGAGGTGTCTGCATTACCGGTGAGGAATAGGGTTCTCATAACTCGTGGTCTTAACAGATCATGCCTTTTTCGTGACTTAGGGACACGTAAAAATAGACACGATCACAGAAATGTTGTTGATCAGTGAGAACGTTGTGCATGATCACAAAAATATCATTATCTCGTGAACACAATGCAACCGATTACAGAAGATTATTCCTTGAAATCAATGTACACTCTCGCACAAATATATTTGACCAGTGAAAATCATTTACTTGGTCGAATAAATACTATAGATAAGTAAAAATAATTGTCACGATCAAATAAACATCATAGACTAGTACAAATAATGCACACAACTACAGAAATATTGTTAACTATTAAATAAATAGCACACGACTACAGAAATATATTTGATTGGTGAAACCATTGTACACGATCACAGAAAAAAAATCTTTAATTAGTGAAAACCACATAATATAATCACACTCATATACAATTCACATAATAAGAGAAATATCGTTGACTAGTGAAAAAAAATGCCCACGATCAAAGAAATAGCCTTTATTTGGGAAAACATTGTGCATAATCACAGAGATCATCATTGACTAGTGAAAACCATTTAACCTATCACAGTTATTTCTTGTGATGTAACGCCAGCATTAAATATGACTAAACTAACATTTTCATTTTTAATTAAGATAAAGTGTTTTAATAAGTTATCGACGAAATGTTAATTGATGTGTATAGAAATGACGGTGCAAATCATTATAGGTGCCCTGCTATTCTTGATCTGATTTTCGATTGACGTGACTCTCAGAATATAAATATGAACATATTTCAACTTGTGAACTTATTTATGCTCAGTGAAATATATTCTTTGGATTCTTCACAAGTCAGAATGTAATGGATATAATGCTGCTGAGCAGAATTCAACGGTCAGAACTTAGCTGCCAAAACGAATGGAGCTGAATCTACAGTGTAGATACGGGTATACAAGCTTATCTCAGTCGGTAGTGTGTCAGCCTACTGACCTAAGAGTCCCAAGTTTGATTCTCGGCATGGCCAAAAAATGTGTCATTGGTGAATTGTGGGTCAACCAACTCTTTCACTTTGATAAATTAATGGCTGGTGGCTGATGGATGGTGGCTAATTGGAAATAAAATACCTGGGGTGGAAAAATTAGCGAAGAAGGATGTCATCTAGAGAAGGCCAACTAATATAAGAGACTAGACCAGATTGTAAAACTAGAATAAATAAAAGAATAAGAGCTAATTATTGAAAAAAAACAACTAAAAAGGTAAAGAACCTGTGTTACCACCAGGAAACCGGTTATTATGATCCCGAGGGAAAAAAAATGTCCTTAGTTAAATTATAAGGCCTATGAACTTAAGACAAACCTAGCCAGCCGGTAGTGGAAAATAATTAGCTTGAATTTTTAAAAAGACCGACCCAGACAATATGCTGGAAGAAGAAGTGGATGTAAAAAAAAGATGGGTCTATGGGTATACCATATAAAATAATGTACAAGGAAAAATGAACAGAGCATAGTGTACAAGGCAGAGTACACAGAACATAATGTTAATATCGTACAAAATATGCAGGGCATATTGACACACCGGTCTTAAGGCCATGACGTTTACATATTACATGATTTGAAATCTGAACATATATTTATATAATAAACAGGCGTTGGAGGACACAAGGACTAACTTTCAGTATCAAATAGTCTGGCTTACTGAGCTTAGGGAGTTCGAGGCTCAAACTGCACTAGAATATCCTGAAGATGTGTTTGTTTTCCTAAAAATTTGCCGCTCTCATTCCATGCAAATGCGGATGAGTTTATTCTAAATTCTACCTTACTTATATTTACCCCGTTTATATAAAATAAAAAACATTTCTTCAGTAAAAATGTTTTGTTTAATTTATTATAGAAAACCATCTTGAGTTTTTGTTTTGGGCATCCTGGAATTTTACCTGGACTTTATATCCTCTTTTGAAAAGTTCTGGTCAAACGCCGTGATGCCTATGAGCAACTATATTCCAAAATTCGTTGAGAACTAAACGTATTATAATTATAGCTTGATTATTTTTTAGTATATTATGAATTATCTCAACTTTCGTGAAATTGTCTATAAAGATTTTTATTTAAGTGTCCAAGTTAGTTAATGTGATGAATCTGTAAGCTTTTGCCAAATTTTTCATTTACTTTTAGAAAAGGCTATTCGAAGTACGCTCACTTACTCTTATGATGACCGACATTTTACTGTCGTCATTTGTGGCAACACTGTTTGAAGCTAAAAGTGGCAGCACTGATTACCATGAACCAGTAAAACGAGGATTTTATGTATACAAAAGTTAAAGGACAACGTGTGGTGTTCACAGAGAATTGTGAATAAAACAGCAACTCATAATCCGATAAGTGAAGATTCTATATTAATGTTTATGTTAATTTATAAAAAAATAATAGTGATAATAATTTTTAAACTAAATTTTATAGAGTAGTTATTATTGAAATGTGTTAAAAAAATTAAAAAATTTTTTTTATCAGAATTATGTTTAAATAAATTGATTTTTAAATTAAAAGAGGGCTAAAGAAGCCACCCCTCACCCCCTCATCACCCTCAGGGGAGATTGTAGCAAAATATAACATAAGATAACCATCCTATGGTTGGCTCACGTCCCCTTCCATCCCAACATAAATATATAATATTATTTAAATTCCAATATTTCGTCTTATCCTACCTTACGTGTGTTATGTAGTGAGAACAAAAATCCAGAAGATGACACCTGTTGTGTGGAGTCAACTGACGGCAACCACAACACAAAATGAACTGAGGTGATTCGTGGCGAGTCAGGATGCAAGTCTGGTTACCTAATGACCTTGAGCAACTTTTGTTCTCCTCTCAGGCCCAATGGTGCTATTGCACGTGCGCGTGTGTGTGTGTGTGTGTATGTTTTTTTTTGTTGTGGTTTTTAACCTTGTTGTGGCTTTAAAACTATTATTTTTTATTTCTACTTAATCAGAAAAAAAATTGTAGTAGTGTGAAGAAATATGAGACATTATCTTTAGAACTTCACACCCCTACTGCCAATCAGACACCTTAACTCCACCGGTAACATGTCTGCCTAGTGAGCTATGGTTCCTGGGTTCAATTCACTGCATGGATAAAAAAAATCATCTTTGGGGGTATGCCCCTTCACATTGATATATTAATGTTTGGGGGCTGGATGTTGTGCCTGTCCTGGTCTTATGTTAAATTATAGCACTACGGTAGTGGAAAGGCTTGAATAAGAAACTGGACCAGGGCACAGTTATCAGGCCTGGTTCTCCTTGGACGAGAAGGTCGGCTTTCGAATCTATTACACTAATACACCCTATGTAGATGGTTTTTACTCAATGGTTTCCCGCTTTCCATCAGTGTAAATTCGGGCACATTTAATTTAAATTCTTCCTATATCATTCCTAACTCATTTGTATAAATGTATGGTCAGCCCTTAAGAGTAGTAAGACATAAACCATAAAAACACACCATCCGGTAAGTGTTTTATCTTATCACACAACCATGAAATATCTGTTCAATTTAACCATCAAAATTAAAATATCATTTATCAAATAGATTGAGGAATTAAACTTAAAAAGTAGAAAAAATAATTTTTTACCAAATTTACCATAACAAATACCCACAAAATTGAAATATTGGCGCTTTATTTTATCTGGTAGGGCAGGACATGCAGTTCGAACGAAATAATATAGAACCATGTTTGGTGCAATGACTGGGAAACCCAATGGGAAGAGACTATTGGGAAGACCTAGAAGCAGATGAGAGGATGGCATTAGAATGGACCTGAAAGAAATAGGGTATAATGAGGTGGACTGGATAGAACAAGCTCAAGATAGAGATAGGTTGTAATGAGGTGGACTGAAGAGAAAACTATCTCAATATAGGGATGGAATGTAATAAGATGGGCTGGATATATATATATATATATTTATATATCATATTCTTTAGATTGAAAAATGACACCTGGGCATAGGAATTGAACCCGGGGCCTTAGGATTAGTATACTGATGCTCCAACCACTTAGCTATTCAAGAATCGTCCCGTGCCCAGGATCATTCTTAACTCATATTTTAAGGCAGAGCCTGTGTTGGACGTGCGGAAATTGTCGGATACAAAATGTGTGCTCAATTATTATTATTATTATTATTATTATTATTATTATTATTATTATTATTAGCACCGCGTCTTACTACCCGTTCGTATTATACGCACTTACGCTAATGTGTAATGGTAGGGTGATAGTGAGATGAAATGGAGGACCTACAGTTTAACGTGGGATCCGAACCACGGTGGAGGCTTGGCATTCCCCGCATTCACAAGTTGTGATTAATACACGTCTTGTCAGAGGTGAAGGAAGGGTTTGGTAGTGCTCAATTAAGATCACGAGCTATCAGATAACGCAGTCACCCTCGACTCGGTAGTTGGCTTATTGCTGCCACTTGTACAAAGACAGCCGTACAAATGCGCGTATCATGATGAGTTAAATAATCAAGCTATTATATGGCTCGGGACGACGCCTGGATAGCTCAGTGTTTAGAACATTGGCGTACTAAACCAAAGGTCCTATGTTAGATTCTCGTGTCCAGGTTTCATTTTTCATTTTAAAGAATATGATATTTAGATGTTTCTATAACCGTAATTAACAAAATTAACAGCTTAGTTATTTAATCTATGAATATAAATTAGCTAATATAGGAATAGGGTGTAATGAATTGGGCTGGATAGAACCAGGTTAAGATATAGACAGGTTGTAATGAGGTGGAATGGATGTAACAAGCTCATTATAGAGATTGGTTGTAGATTGTGGTAAAGTGGTCTGGATATTACTAGCTCAGGATAAGGATAGGGTGTATTAGTAAGACTGGATGGAAATAGCTCAAGATTGGGATAGATGGCGTATTTTTGTAAGTTTGGTAAGAAATTTTGACTCGCTAATTACCATAGTAATTAAGTTTGTCTGATCTCAAAGTAATGCAAAATGACCTATTACTTAATTAATTATTAATTATTATTAATAAATGATTTTTTTAAAATTTTGAAATATATTATACGCATATTTTATTTTATTGTTTAGAAAAAAATATGTTATATTCATTTTCATTTAAGTTAAATTTAATATAATATATTCAAGTCCTAATTTGATTGATAGCTATCCACGTGGGATTTAGTCATGCTCGTGGAATTAATCCTTAATCTTCTACACTAGGTTTTTAATTTGTGATGCCATTAGTTTAAACAATCATTCTCGGTGTTCTATCTATACCAATATTCATAATATTATTTCAATTAAAAGTTTATGCATTATTAATGTTCCCAGAACTGTATTAACATTTTAAAAATGTTCAAAGGGAAAGCAAGAATTTCATAACACGGCATTTAATTTTAGAAAGTAGTTGTAGTTATATAAAGTATTAAAATTTTCTTCTTTAAAAAAAATTAATAAAATCAATTCCTATCAGGAATATCAAACTAAAATTTGCAAATGTTCATTGCTAAAGGCGAATCCCAAAGATAAACTAAAATGAATTAATGATATATTTTAAAATTAAATTGTATTTACCGAAGACGATTCGATATATGATAATTCAGATATTAGAGATCTCGAGTTTATATTTCTTAAATTCAGATATTTCTCTGAAAAATTGGAAGCATAATGCGTCAGTGGGCCAAGGGCAATCTATTGTTAATTTTATTATTTTTAGCACCACATCCTACTATCCGTTCGGGCTGTACGCCGGAAAGCTAATTAATGCAGTGGTCTCCAATTCCCTTTGTGATCGAGGCTTGTTTTGTTTGGAGTCGCAAAAAATGCTTGTTTAGGTTATAACTCTCTATCTGTATTTTTTTAAAGCGATTATAATGATTATATAGGAAGGCGCAACAGTCAACTATACATATAAGTGGTTAGAATGATACAAAAACATTTAACGTTACTGGTTAGATTCATTTTAGTTAATCAACTCTAACATTTGCTTATTTACTAATTTAATATAACAGTGACGTGTTTTGTCAAGTGACGCTGCCACAATAACATCCTAAACACACACTGTGCTCGTTGATTTTATATTTAGAATTCTTAGTCGTATTCGAATATTCCATCATCAAAAATTTATAATAATGATATCAAGAGCGTTGGTTTAATGCCAAAAATTGATTGATCTGCTATAGATGAGGTCAGGATTAAAATTTAGTATAGGATTATAATGGGGGTGATTTTTCCCAAATTGGGCCCTACCTTCACGCAAATAAAGCTACATTTCTACAAAATTCCATTTCACGCGTGTAATTAAGTCCAGGTATCCCGAATTCAGTGAAAATCATCATTTAAAAACCAGGATATGAACGCTCATAGATTATCAAGGGGTGACGATGGCCTCTGAGACTAAAAGTTTGGTCAAACCTTGTAAATGGTTGGAAAAAAAACTGAATTAATGTAATAATAGCACATGCGTGCTTTGTAACTCACTTCCTGTTCGCATTACTTACATATCTATTATATTAGTAAATGGAGAGTAGGTAAAATTAAAAGGAAGTGTACCCACATTTGTTTTTAGGGGATTTGGTAAAACCAGTTGGGGAATAAAACACTGTAGGGACTGTGCCAACTTCAAGTCACCGTTCAACTAGATTAATTCGAGGATGTAGGGGACGTGAGAAAAGGTAAGTATTTTTACAGTTTTTATATCAAAACTTTTTAGGTCAAAATAAATCAAAGATTGCTTTAGTAGAAACACTAAGTTCAATTTTCTTCACATGGTGATAACAACAGTTGTTAAATAACTGTCAAAGGTGTCCTGGAATTTAATGACAACCTTTTCTCTGAATTTAAAAAAGTTTGTCATCTAAAGCCTTTATGCTCATGACAGGTATTGAAGGACGGTTGATATCACCATGTAAAGAAAATTAAACTCTTATATTTGTACTAAAGCAATATTTGATTTATTTTGACTAAAAAAAATTTTTTTTTTGCTTTACAAATTTCTTCCCCTACATGCCCACTTTGCGAGAGTGGTGCCTTTTTCGGAGTGCCCGTCTGGGCGAGTAAGGTTAATTAACGTTTGAAAACAACTACTCTTTTAATGTTAATCTCTTGCTGTAAGCAATATAAATATCCAGCTTATTATGTTTGGTTTGCTGATTGTTGAAGGAGATATCGGAATTCGGTATCGTGAATTCGGATACATTTCCTCTAAAATTATACTTTATTTATCTCTACAACCCTAACGTATAGTTAATATTAATATAAACATACGAAGCCTGTACTGGCAGAGAGAAATGATAAAAAAAAAACAAGCCATACACTCTTTGTAAAACAACATCTCGTGTATGGCTTCAACAATAATTTCTGAAATATTATACCTCGATTGTCTTAGGGTAAAGTCCTTGCCTCAGAACACGATGATTGCGGATTCGACCCCAAATGGGGTCGACGGAATTTTCTCGAGAGATTAAAATCCATAGCACAATCTCCTTCGGGAGAAAATGAACCCATTGTTCCCATGTTTACTGTGGAATGTTTTCCGGTAAAGTTGGTAAGCCCTTTTTCTCTCGCTCATAGAAATTCTCATGTGCCGATATAATCATCCAGTTCAGAAAGTGCACGTTGAATACCTCAAATAAATAAATATAAATCTCTTCTGAAAGAGATGATTACATGTAAATGATCTCAACAAAGTGTTACGAGATACATATTATTTTAACTTTTTATTATCTTTGTATACCATAATCAATTAATGGTGAATACTTTCGTGTGTGAACATCAACACGCAGGCTACAAATCCTTGTAACAACGGCTTTGTTATTATGTTGGATAGCACTTTAATGTGTAATTAACATTACACCGTTAGCCTTGAACTTTAATTTTATGAAGCTATAAATATATTGCTTTAGAGAAAATATAATCCATTTAATGATGATGGGAAAGTGTAAATATATATTTTATGTTTGAAGTGACATCAATCGCTTTGTTAAGTGATAAAAAGAGCTTGGTTTCTTATGAAATCTTTCATGAATACCAAATTGCGGTAATGTTTATTATTGGTAATATTTATGTCATTTAAGGTCATCCTAGAAGAATGATAACTAAGATTATTTTTTCTATAACAGCTTGTAAGGGAACTTAACGTAGTTGAGGGTAGGGGTCTTATATTGGAAAAGATAGTAAGTAGCCACAGAAAAGAGAGCCTGCGTCCACTTTACCTGAGTGTGTCATTATTTGGGAAGATTTGAACCTCTCCCTCTGTTCGGCATATGATTTGTTAGATGGGGCTCTATAAAATCGGTGGCGTCTAAACATTAAATTTACTAAAATATACATTTCAAATATCTTTTTTATAATCAATTTAGACTCATTAATAAAATAAACGAGAAGAGCTAGTTCATTTATTTATGTGCTACGAAATTATATAAAATCATATTTATCGGGTTATAAAAAGAACTGTATTTATATATAGTTAAAAATATGTTATTTTAAGACTTTTAAACTATTTTTACTATAAAATAACTATCATTCTTTAACATCTAAATATTTATTTGCTTACTTCTCATATGCATGTTTAGTTATACTAAGTTTCAGCCTCATACATTGACTAATTGACATTAACAGTAGTAAATGAAAATCATAAAATATCAAGTTTGACCTCTTATAGCTTATGGACGGTAATTATTTGAAATCATAGAATCAATATTTATGGCTTATAATCAATCTGGAAAGGACTGGGCCAAGATAGGGTGGCTATAACTTTTGAAGCATGTATTTGTAAATCAATATTATATTTAACAGAATGCAATAGTAAGGATTTTTTTATTTCCTCTTTTAGTACAGTAGCCCCATGGCTTCTTTGGTGCTGACTGGAAGTTCACAGCTGAATTCTGAGAGTCAACATTTAGGTATATACCTAAATTTTGACCGTCATAAGTGACAGCTGCTAAACACATGTTTTTGCAGATCATCTAATTCGGCGTAGGGATACGTAATTTGGTCTGGTAACTATTTAAAGCTGTCAGTCACTACCAAAGAAGCTGTAAGTTGCGTTGCGCGTTTCACACACCTACCTGATGAGTTATGATAGAATTAAACCTAGGTCGGGGGATTGGGTGGTGGCGATCGTTTTTCTTTTAGAGGCAACCATTAACTCTTTGTATGATGGCATCAATGTAAAGTGTAAATTGTGTTCTTCTTATCATTGTAAAAGCCATATTGTGTTCGTCTCCTTTTATATGTTTCCAAACACCTTCTCTATACCTTACTCCTAATTTAATAAACATAATAGCTATATATGTAATCCTTCATCAATGATTATTGTTGAGTACTTTAGGTGATGAGGCTATGGTGGCTTTCTGAGAGTAAATACATATGCATCTTTGTGTAAAGTTTAAGGTATATTATGTTCTAAGCCTCTTTTTGATCACCGTAATAAGATACTAATCATAAAACACCCATGGATGACATGCATATGCAATTTGAAATTTAAGTCGTGTTTAAGGCACTCAGCCACAGCTACGCTAAAGGTAAAATAAAATTAAGACATTTATATTTAGCGCTATTTTATAATTTCTTTTTATCATAAATCATCTTCAAATATATGAGATGTCTCACATTTCAACGTTATAAGAACTATATATTATTTTTCAAAAAATTTACTTCTTCAGAAAAGAAAATTATTTTTTTGACAGAAAACATTAGTTGTGTTTTTATCTCTCTCTCTCTATATATATATATATATATATATATAAATGAAACACAAGAGATATCACATGACTGAGCTTTGAACCATCTGACAGATTAATTCAAATCTTTTGACAGAGTAAGATGGGAATTTTTTAGGGGTTCGATGAAAGGAGAATATAGACATGGTTTTTTTTCCGGGGTCTGAAATAAGGAAAGGAAATGTAGCAAACACGCTTCATACTTATATTCTCGCCCCTTTTCTTTGATTTTTCTCTTCCACGCATTGCAGAAAGAAACAAGAAAACAGATCATAAATCACATGTTTTATCAAGATAGCTCTCTGACAAACACACACACACACACACACTTACAGAGTCATCCATGTCTACTAAGAGAGGCGCCGATGGATAATGTGCCTTCCAGTTCTTCGGCGTCGCCTTCAAAGAAACTGAACTTTTCTTACAATATCTTTTCATTCACGTATTTCAAGATCAGATATAAGATGAGAGAGAGGAAGGGTTAAGGAGAGAGATTGTGGAAGAGAGAGAACAAAGTAAAGGAAAATATACCCGTACAGACATAAGTAACTCTGGGAAAAAGCATAACAATTCCTCTTTTCCGTATAAATCGTAGCGGTGGCTGACTATTCTAAGGCGTTAGCCTCACATTGAAGTTCAACTCCGTTGACGGGGTTGTATTGATTCTAATACTGTTCAGCAGAGATTTAAAGAGTTTTCCATAAGTTATTTTTAGCTGAAACCCACAACGGAAGTTGCATTATCTGACACGTCCCTCTGGTGTTAGGCTGGATTAGCAGTGAGGTGGAGATTTGGGTTAGAATTCCAGTAGGGTTTATTGAGGGTATATTTTCTCGAAAGGATTTACCACTCATCATTCATGCAAATACGGGTATAATTTTCTATAGAATGCTACCATCCTCATTACTACAAGAATCGCGTAATTAATGTACCTGAAATGATTAACTCTTCCCGTTTTAGTAGCTAAAAGCAAGGGCGTCACTCTCATGTTAGACTGGTCCCTGATGACGAGAAGATTGGGGTTAGAATCCCTGTGGGGTATATTAAGGGTGGTTTATCCCTATATATTTTTTCTCACTCTCCTCCCACGTAAATGCTTGACTCCATTCGTGTAACTATCATACAAGCCTATTACCTGAACCAGTAGTAGAATGCGTTGATACAAAAAATCTCAAGATATTTCAATCCTATCACCACAAAAATTTGGGCTTGGTTACACTTGAAATACCCTAATCGTTCCTTTCATTCAAATTAGTAGCCAATAACCCTTGCTATATATCGTATTAAATTAAAAAAAATAATTTGTTGGTTAAGATTGATAACTGATACCCAAAACAAGCTATCGTTTGTTCTGCAACCACATTGTCACTTTATACTGCTAAACTAAGTAAATTAGAAAACTGAACATTTCAATTTCACAATAGTTTTATTTAGTAGACAACAAATGCATTAAAAAGGTACAAGTTTTACAAACAGGTAGAAAAATTATAGACCTTTAAATTTCTTCTCAAGACAAATAAAATTGAGGGATTACTTGAATACTTGATTACTTGCGGTGACCTGGGCAAACACAGTGACCAGTCAAGAGGCTGTAGAATTTCTAAAAGGAGAGTAATTTGAGAATTAGTTGAAGCAAAATATAGAACAAATTTATAGTATAACATTTACACAGTCTCACTTGACAAGGTTGAGTGTTACTAAATTTGTTGGATAGTTGACTGGTGAATCCAGCTGGATGATGGCTAAGGGCCAGGAGTCATTAAAGTACTATGGCCGGACATGTTCCCTTCCGGTACTACCAATGCATTCAATAGTACATTAACCTAATTTTGAACTACCACAAAATTTGAGAACCTATTTACACGCCAAAACAAAATAGTATTATTTGCGCGGACCCCACTATGACAATAGGTCAATTTCCACGGGTTGCGCACCCAAACTAATACTTTTAAAGAACATTGACTGCATAGTCAAATCTCTAAGTTTTACAACTGCACTGCATATGGCAGAAGAAAGAAACAGACTCCTTGGCGATAACCATCAATAACAAAGCACTGATGCACATGACGTTTAGGGTGTCATGAATTGCTTTTCTTTTTTTCAAGATTTATAGGAACTTGTGAGTTAGTGTACAGTTACCACACTAAAATTCACATTTTCCGAGCCAGAGGCTTTGACGTTAGGACAGTGTCCAAAAAATACAATAATGCACTCAGCATTTGACTTTATGAGTCATTAAAATCTGACTTGTCCATCAGACAGAAAGGCGAAATATTGCCAAGGTACTTCTAGCATAATGAAGTTAGCTAGTTCTGAACATGATACAAGATCTAATAAAATGAAACATTTCTCTTGCTAAAGTAAAGGACTTCCGAATGACTATTTACATTATATCTAATAAAAATAAAGTATCTTCTGACTACATGCTAGGGACTAAACGACCCTTGCTGGATACAGATACCCTTGCTGAGGTGTCCTTGTCTCCAGCTCGTTGACTCGGACGATTCATCCTGCATCGACGATGCTATGGCGGCGAGTCCGACGACCCAGACCCCATGATCCTTCTTGGTAGTCTTCACCGGCAGAGCTTCGTTCTAGTACCTAGGCTGTGAAAAGGCGTTGTGCATAAATGAGCTCGTGGTGCGTCCCTTATATAGTGACAATCAGACACGAACATGAAAAAGGAGATAAAGGAGAATGAATTACGAAGCAGAGGTAGAATAAGGGAGAATAAACGAGGAAGGGAGAGAGAACACATTGGAACTGACGAGCTTCTTCTGTTGACCACCAGAGGCGCATATGCGCACGTGATCGGCGTTGTGGCCTCCATTTAGATCCTTTCTTCTCTACTGAGAGAGCAAGAGTTGAGCCACGTGGAGCCGCCATTATAGACAATTCTGTTTTTTGAAGTGAGTTAAAGATATCTGCAGGCATCTGCCCTTGGGTGAGTTTTATACACATATATCCTGTATCAAAATGCATCAGTATTAATTTAGTTATTTGATTTTCACTGTTTTTTTTACGAAAAGAAATAATATAGATGTATATTTTTTCAATTATCTTAACGGCCGCATGGTCAGCTGTAAGTTTTGTATCTGACCCCTTTTTATAACTAGGGCACACATTCACAAATCTTATTCATAACTTTAATAACACTAGTCCTCTTTTGTGATATTTAGAACAGCAATTATCAAAATATAATTAATTTTTTGACTAATCCACGTGTTTGAACGTAGGCCAATACGCAGTTTTTTGTATGAGAGTATAACTTTGAGGTAGTTTATCTTCAAGATCTCGACATAACTCCAACGTGGCACCCAATTACACGAATAGTGATAAATAGTTAATTTTTTCCTTGTAGGTGTTCAATCAATCTGATTGACACGCTACAGTTCAAATCACGGGGAAACCAAGGTCTCACAATATTCCCGTGACATAGTACTCAAGGAACTCAGATCTAATACTCAAGTGTCCTTCCAGGTGTTAATAGCCCTTAAATAGTTAAATATAGCATACTTGTTATAAAAAAAAAAGCTTCATAGCGTTAGCCATGATCAAGCCATACACTCAGGTATCAAGCCATACCGACAAAAGCGGCTGTCTTCTGTTGACGAATCTGGTGTCAATTTTACTGTATTGAGAGTGTCATGTTCTCAGCACAACAAATACTCCAGGCATTAATTTCAACTTTCCGCACCATAGCTGCTACTTTTTGACTCTAGTAACTCCTCATCTTTCCTCGCGAGGCTGAATTGACCCCGTTCCTTATCCACTGATTCACAGAGAGCCTACTTGATAGAACAACAACTAAATATTATAATAATAACAATATCTTTACAGAACGTGATAAACAGCTGTTCTTTCATTATTATTTTTTTGTGGGTAGAGCTTCGTATAAGAATTGCGCGTAGGACATTTGGCGCAGTTTGGGATCATTCTAGCAGAAATACATGGATCGTTTGACCAGGTTTGTCATAGTAATAATTGTTTGGATGTTTCTTCTTTTTTGTTCAAGAGGCATATGTTGTTCTCTTAAAAATGCCTTATAAATGATTGCTTTTAAAAGGTAGAGTTCTCTTAATAAATTAAGATGGTGTACCGGGTAAAATTAAGGCAAATAATTACTTCATATAAACAGTGTTTAGTTGTGTTTATGCACATTTATTTAGAAAAAAAGTTTTTATTTTGAAATTAATATTTTGTATGACTCTTCTCTAAGCTATAAAAACACATTATCTTGGTGGCTAGCCTTAAAAATATCTATGTGTAAGTATAATACTTTTTAATTTATTATTTCATTTACTATAATACTTTGACTGCCACAATCGCGAAACAATAAGCATAAACGTTTTACTAAAACATTTTGTTTTATTTCAATAAATTACGAAAAAGCCAATTGTGCAGTAACCATTATGGAATTATTATTAGAATCGTTTATTAACACGTATTGAGTATGTAGAATTGTAACGTTGGGGCTCGTGTGTGACCTGTCAGTTCACGGGTCGTTCACACATATCAGTGGGAACCACGAGTTCCTTTAAGGATATTGGGGTACAGCGCTGATTAAACAAAATTGAAGAGGCACACAGCAATTTCAAGGCTTTGTTTATTAAAAATCAAAAAACATATACACTGATAAGATACAAATAGATTAACTAAAATTAACAAGTCAATGAATTAAACAATAAGAATAACATTTAAATTTGTAAAATTGATAATTTAATAATAAAATATAAAATAGAATAAAATAAAATAGTTTAATTAATAACTACAAAACACAAAATAAATTTTCAAGTATTTAAAACAGTCACAAAAATTTTCATTACTAACACAGTTTACAACAACAATGTCTACGTCACCCGTGTAGTTCACATAAGTTGCCCCTTATCTTCACGCACGACATTCTGAGCTGACCCGATCCACGCAAAACCTGGATATGCTGACCCTATCCCGGGTACACCAGCCTACTCACGGGACACGCTGGCTCACACGCTGGCCCACTCACTGGACATGCTGGCCCATTCGTTGATCACGCTACCCACTCCCGGGCACGCTAGCCCAGAAACGCTGGTTCACACACTCAGCTAAACTCGACTCATACTGAAGGCCCTCTGGCTATCGTCGATCGTATATATATGGTGACAGAGTCTAGAAATCTCTATTTCCAGAATACACTATTTGGTTCTAAGAAAGTAAACCCATACTCTTCTGTGCACTCAACTTCTCTTCCAAGAACGATCCTCCCTGCCCCAATATAAGCCCCTTGGAAGTCAGGTTCTCCCAGCTTCCTGTTAGACAAGGATGGAGCGAAAGAAGAGTAGGGACAATTAAAGCTGCAGGTGTACAGTCAAGCACTAATCTTACTAGAGTATTTCTAAGAAAATAATAAATAATTCAACATAGGTTAACATTAGTGACTTTAAACCATAGTTTACAACATAAATCTTCTCTAGTCAATTACCACCCGTCCAGTCATGAATCGACTATTTATATTATTTTTACCTGAATTAATCTGAATTAAAACAACTTATTTATTTAACACCGCGTATTACTTATAACCGTTCGTATTATACACTTATGTACTAATTACACTAATGCGCTAGGAATTGGGAAGGTTGAATTCAGTGAAAGTGAACCCGAATTTACGTGGAGAGAGAGAGAGAGAGTGTGAAAAACAATTTAGAAAAAAACATTCCATGTTCACTCGACCAAGATTTGAACCTTGATCTCCCGGTCCTTGGCAGTCTATCTCAACAGGAAACTAGCGCATTAGCTAACTACGCCACCGAGGCAAGTTAAAACAACTTAAAATTAACATTTGTTACGGAATATCGCCCGTTCACAGGCATTCATTGGAAAAAAAAGTAGTTTAAAATTATTCCTAGACATGAGAGTCGAACTTAGGTTTGTTTATTTAACGGATAAGAGATTATTTTTCAATTTTCAACATTATAAAATCACCTCCCATGATACATCATAATCCATCTATATTTTATCGACGATTGATCATTTATAAAATAGTACTAAGCTTTCGAATAAAATCAATAGTTTTAGATAGAATAGTTAATATTACAATTTTTTTTTTGTCTGACAGCTACGTTGATAGCATATCTTCTTACTAAGTTAAGGGTCCCAATAATGATTCCAGGCAAGACCGAAAAACTTATCATTGGTTAGATGTGATTTATTTCTTTCGCAGTTACGAATTGATGACATGGGGCTTGGTGTTGTTTGTTCTAGATTTAAGCTAGTTTATAAGTCATGTGCTGATATAATCAGTCAGATCATAAAGTGTACGTTAAATACCTCAGATTAAAAAAATCAATTAAATCATATTATCAATCTAAATAAATAGATGTATCGTATTCACGTTTTGTTTGTGTGTTTTTTTTTTCTTTTTTTGCTTCGTGTTTTAATAACTTTCTGAGGTATTCACCTTTAAATGCACCAACAGGTAAGAGCAGTGGAAAGTTTAATTTTGAGGAAATGTACCCGAATCTGCTTGAAGTTAGTAGGGGAAACAATTTAAAAAAATAGCTGTTTTCTGTAAACCAGAACATGAGTGTTACGCCGAATCTATAAGTAACTCAGATTTTAATATGTATTTGAAAATGGGTATTAGTTGTGCTTGTTTAACTCCTTTATCACAGTACAAGCATCATTGAATTATTGTCTCTTCGTTGTGTGAAAGTCACATAATTTATTTTAACTTTGCTTTAAGCTTAATTAATTTTTTTTTGTGAAACGCGCCTTACCATTCATTCCGGATTTCCAAAAATTTACACTAAGGGGCCATCCTTATATTATGTACCGTACGGCTTTTTTTTCCATGATTTTGAACCCCACACACTCCCTCAAGTAAGGAATCGTAAGATTTTCCATTACTCTTCATCCCAACCCTTGTATCTTAGGTAATTTTCTAAGTTTTTGTAAAATTGATAACTTTAATCATTTAATTATTTTTACTGTTATTAAAATGAAAATTCAGTTGTTATGTGTATTATAATTAATCATCTTTGTGCAAAATAATAAGTCTATAGTTCAGTTATATCTATAAAACAGTGTCAATTAGTATAAAATGGGGCTAATCACTAAATGAAAGTTAAAGATTTCAGAATTTTCGAAATTTTTTTTTAGATCTTGTCTCACCATAATCAATGATTAAAGTAAGGTGGATTCATAACCCCTTCTCTCACCTTTCGCCCTTTTGTAAGAAAACGTAATGACATTTTGAACCACCCTACATCCCCCCCAAAGCCCTTACGTAATTTAAGGCTGACCAATAACGGGGTAGGGACGAGTAAAGTATAATATTTGAGGAAGTATACATGAATTGTCATGTTGGTAGAGTTGTGAACCATTTTATAAAATAAAGACCTCTATATTTTAACTCAAACCTTACCATCACCGTTAAAACAAACTAAATGAGACTGATTACCTTGTCCACGCACTCACTGGTGCGAGCCAACAAGACGACGGTTTCATTTTTGAACAGAATATTTATAAAAATTAATATTAAAGTGCACAGTATTAAAATTAGACATTTTATGTGGAAGATACATACATCTTTCCGACTTTCAGTCAGTTAGCGAAGATTTAGAATAAAAGGCTTCTATTGGTAATTGGGTGTACGGCCGAGGAAGATTGGCCATGCCTACTTTACTCGTACGTTCTAGCCAAAGAAGAATAGAGAGACAAGGGAAATCAAAAGAAATGTCTAAAGCCACTTGGAACTCCACTTTACTCTCCGCCCTTGGTGGAAGTCGTTTTAGAAAGTGGCTTTTAGGTTGATGTTTTAAAGTGGCAGGAGCACTGGGGTAGGCGCTCGAAAACGTCGAGAGGCCGCAGGGGGACAACAAAAGACGCCGATGCGTCCCAACGCTCGACCATAGGTAGTAGACGACTCTCTTTGTAGTCGTCTGTTACCAACCTTGACGCTTCATCTTTCGGCGAGCACCGATCTGGCTTCAGTTAACACTCTCGTGCTTACAGTTGTTGTTTTTTATTCGAACTCTCATCCGTGATCGAGAGCGTCTAGGCGTTGTGCCTCAGATGCTGACCACCCTTGAGACACTCTCTTTTGAGTCTCATCCGGAATAGATTTTGGTCTCCTCTTGGGACGGAGACAAGAAAGTTTCTAGTGATTCGGAGTTATTTTATTTTTTTACTAGTGGGGCTTACCATGAAATATATATATATATATATATATATATATAGGATACGGTAATTAAATAAGGCTTAGAATAAATGTGACTACATTTACACGGTGAAATAGAGAGTGAAAAACTTTTGGTCGTAATCAAACCTCTGTACACTAAGCCGGAATTCAAACCTCAGCTTTCTCGTCATCGGAGTTCAGTCAAGGAGGAGACAATTGATTTTATCTGTGCGCCCAACTTTTTTTTTTATCTAGAGAAGAGGTATTTATTATTATTTTATTACTCTCTATCCTAAGTATTAATCTTTAAAAATAATCCATAAAAAATGGGATTACGTATACAGATGTCCTGGAAAAATTCCTCAACTAAAAAAAACAACTGAAAAATGACACCTGAAAACAAGAATCGACCCAAAGCCATTTGGCACTGGTACGCTTAGCCGAAGGAATCTGGTTAGATTATAGCGTCAATATCTCATTTTTAAACTATAATTAATTTAATTGAAAGATATATTTACAGAAGTTTATATTCGGTGGTTGTTTCATATGAAACTTTATACTGTGTGATTTCCCTAGTTATTAAAGAGCGTGCGTTTCCCTCACTGTGATCTACGATGATTGAGTGACATTCTAAGGACGGTTAATTAAATGTCATCCTGACGTATCCACCATGGTTGCGCACACACAAGGAACATTTGCTGTCTTGCCAAGGCTCTTGAGTTTCCTTTAGTTAAATGTTAATAACCGTGTGCCTGGGATGTTGGTGTCATGTGTACTTAATGTGTGCTAGTACAGTCCGTAGCCAGAATCCTAGACCATGTGCAAATAAATTTGAGAAATAAGGTTGTAAAGCATAACATAGTATTTCATGTTAACTTTAGCAGGATTTAAGAGTTTTAGTGAAGGGTGTACAGAACCGTCACTTGAGCTCACATTCTAAAATAACGTTAAAAAACGCAATTGGTGTGTTTTTACTTTCTCGTGGTTTTTGATTTTCCATCCGTCTGTCTATCTATCTGTGCTTCCAACTAAAGCCTAAACTATTTTACCGATCGTGCTAAAACTTGGTATCTAGTGTTTTCATAAGGTTGCCGCGAGGGGTTTTTGGAATTATATATATAACCCTAAAATTAAGGGTAGTTTACAAAAGGGCAAAAAGAGAAAATGTCGATTTTCTCAAAATCGGCTTCAACGATTGTGATTAAATTTCATTTCTAAACATTTACAAATATTCCAAACAAAATAACCTCTTTATATATTTCGGCAAAATTACTTTAAGGGCTCCGGTCTAATGCGTAAATTATATATTTTTTATAATATCTCCTAAACTATTTGAGATATGAAATTACTTATCGTTACAAATATATTGGTATCTTTATAATAAACATATTTTATAAGAAGCATACTTTTATAAAACCATTAACTTTCAAGCTATACGTCAATATATATATTTTTTAACTTTTATAACACTAAAGGTAAAAGTATTGCGACCGCAAAAGAAAATCTTATCTGAAATGTTGATGGATGTTGACGTTTCAAGACCCCCCAAACGCTAAAATGTGGTCTTTGCAACGACGTCTATCTGTGTGTCGCATTAAACTTAAAATTAAGAGTACTTTAACAAAGAGCGAAAAGAGAAAATATCGATTTTCTCAAAATAGACTTTAACAATTTTGATTAAAATTCGTATCTAGGTGTAGATTAAGATTATAAATAAACTGGATATTTTCATTTTACCATGAAAATTAATTTTAGGGTACTTTAAAGAAGCAGAAACTTCCGTATCTCCGCAACTATTTGAGATACTAAATAACTTATCATTGCAAAATATAAGTAATATTAAAAATAAACTTTTATATGAAATATATTTTTATAGATTAAACAGTTTCTGAGATGTTGGCAAATATATTAATAACATTTTGTGAGCTTTAGTTGTAGAGAGATACTACTTAAGTTTTAACGTAATAATGCTCCAATTCCATAGTGTGATTAAATATAAGTATCTAAAAGTTGATGTTGTTTTTCCTTAAACCCCTTAGGAGAAATTGTTGTACAACCATGATCTATATCTATTTTATACTTAATAGTCATTATTTACATTTTTTATTGTTCAAAATTTATAAATGAGGAATTTAAAAGAAATGTGATGACCTGAAGATTTGCAACACCTAATAAAATGTTGAAAATTTTAACCGGAAGTTGAAATTTTAATACGAAGTGTTGACCTTTGTGGACACAAAATTGTTATTTTTTTAATCGGTCCAAACATACAAATGAGGACATTAATTATTTAAAAACAAAATTATAAAATTTAAAACCGGGACTAAAAAAAAGTTTTACATAAGTATGGTGCAATTTATGCTTGGGTTTGCTAGTGTATATTATTTCGTTTCACATATATTACGAGTTTGGAGTAAATATCTCCATTTTCAAACAATAGAGCGAGAAAGTCCGTGCGGAGTTCCGTACCATTTATTTAGTAATAACGAGCCCTTGAACCTATCAATAAAGAATAGAATAATTTGTAAGAGATTTACCCCAACCAAGTTTCAATTTTTTAAGTGACAATGAAATCAACATTGGCCGATTTATTTTATAAGATGAAAAATTGTCAATTGGGATGGTATGAGGGCTGCAAGAAGCACTCGTGGCATCCATTGTAAAAAAAAACACTCGCGAAAACACGATAAAACAAATTGGACGCGTGTTAAACACTCGCACAATAAAAGAGTTGTAGATGGACTAGTTTATGTGTGTGTATATATATATATATATGGCCGGGGTATAACCAACGCACGTGAATCTAGGGTGATCCGGCCATTAACAAGCCCTGTCAGGGTCTGAACCAAAGACGCTGGGATTGATACGACCGCCTACCATTAGAGTGGTTTGAAAGTGTTGTATATTTCATCTTCTGGAAGTTTAAGTAATAGATTAATACCTCTGGAATATATCGTTTGGTTAATTAAGACTATCACGAGTTTGAAAGACCCAATAAAATAGTTATTTTACTTTATTATTTTAAAAAGGAAGTACCTATTATAATCGTGAGAAATTTTGATCTTGATATTATGATTATTTATGTTTTTTTATGCCCCCGAACCCAAAAAGGTGGATTTTTAAGTTGTATCTTGTCCCCATTTTGGTCTGTATGTTACCTGGCCACATATATGAAATATGTTGGTTGTATTTTACTCAAAACTAATGTTTAGATTGTATCTGGCTATATTTCAGTATTTTTTTTACCTTTTCTCTAAATTTAAGGGTAATTTACTGATGATAATGTTTTGAAATATATATCTAGGAAGTGTTTGACCTACAAAACTACACTGTATATATGGTTTTGGGGTAAAAATTGTCGTAAGGATAGTTTACTGATGATAAATTTTAGAAAATTCAAAATATTACAAAAATGTCTCCAAAGATTTTGTTTAAAAGGTTTTTTCTGAGCATTGTTTCACATTGTAAATACAACTGAAAACTTTTTTTTTAAATAAAATTATTTAAGATTAGTTTACTGCTAACCTACTTTTAAAATGGAAATATTTCAAAAACATCTTTAAAATTTTGTCCAAAATAAGTATAGGGTAAGTTTTTAACAACGTAAAAATGTCTATCTAATTTTTGTTTGTCTACTAATAGCAAGCAATAGTGAACACTTCCTATTTACTTCAAACATTTAAATAAGAGTATATTTTCAACCACATCAGCATTTTAACTTAAATATTTAAAAAAAAAGTAATAGAAAGTCTCTGACTTCCAGAGAAGTTCTCAAACCCAAATAAAAAGACTTTGGCGTTATAGATTAATCTAAAGTCTTTTTATTTTGATAACATTATATAAATATAACACATTTTATGTATCAGGCGGAAATTTATTATTTGTACCTATTTATCTAATTCCCATATATTAAATTTTGAACACACCTACAACTTATCATAGGTTTAATTTTAGTTTGTACCAACTTTTAGAACTGTTTTGCTAAGAGCCTTTCAATAAAGTGTCGTTGATTACATCTTGTCAAGATTATTAAGTATTCTTGCCTTAACCTCAACCTCATGTAAATGAGATGTCGGCGAGAGAAACACATCTCAAACTGACTTGTATATCTGTCCCACGCAAAATGGAGCAAAATGGAGCAAATTGGACCAATCTTGTCCCTCTAGTCGGTGCGAACATGTGTTTCCCCCTTCCTCACCCTCAAGTTCTGGCCAAATCAATGCGGACCAGAAATACAGGTTTAAAGGTCAAAAGGAAACTCTAGTCGCACGTTAATTAGAGACTGAAAGCTTGACTTCTCCTTCCAAAATTTTGCATAGGGGGGGGGGGGGGNNNNGGGGGCGGGTGACTTCCTCACCCACTCTCTCCTCTCTTTCCACCCCTCTCCTAACCAAACACCAATCCTAAACCTCATACCCTCTCAACCCCTTACCGACCCTATTTTCCATGTCGCCTCCGCAAAGTTCCTTTTACTCTGGCCAAGAACTATCGTCATGGATGAATGATCAGATATTGTGGTTAATGGTTTTTATTAAAATCTTTGTAATTAATTTTATTTGAAAGATTAGTGTAACACTCGTTTTCACTGTTTGGGATATATCTGAATAAGTTATAAAAATCAATTTTATTTTTATCGTTGCATATTTTTTTTTATCGCCGTGCCTTGTTACCTGTTCAGGTTATATGCATTATGTCTACTTTAGTGGAGTAGAGATGAGGAAGAAAGTAATTTAGAGGTAATCTACCATAATTTGCGTGGAAGGAGAGTGGGAAAACATTTAGGTAAAATCACTCTCAGTAGACCTGACCGGGAATCGAACCCTAATATTTCCGTCACAAGAAGGCCAGTCCATCACGAGATTGACGCCTAGACCATTTGGCCAACAAATAGGGTATTTATACATTAATAATAGAGGGATGAGGAACGGTTTTCAGATATGTATCAACATTTTGTTTGGATAGAAAGTGGAAAGCCATTTAAGAAAAATCAAAACCTTGGTACAGAATTTAAAAAAATATAGCCCTCCAAATCGTCAAACCAGACATGACCAGAATGATGCTTTTGCCAGTGCAAATACCGGTGTGTGTGTGTTTACTAACTAAACAGTTCGTTTTACTTGGTAAAGCGCCTTTTTACTGATTCATAAAGGTTCCGTGTTTGTCAATCGGTTTAAATCGAAAACGTACTAACGAAGATTGAGGACGGTAAAACACAATATCAATCACGTGTGAGAAAATAGCATTGCACCCATCCGGGACTTGTGGTGAGTATAGTTTTAGAAGAGATGTATCAGAATTTGCATGGAGAGAGTATGGGATACCACTTGGAGGAAACATACATGTTACATCCGATGGAGAGCTGTACTTTGACCATCCCGTCACAAGAAATACAGACCATACGAGGTTGATGATCTTTTCGATGCGTGTTGTATATTAATAATATATTTTATTATTTGTTTTTATCAAGCACCACTGGTATCATTGCGGTGAAGACTTAATCTCTCCGACATGAGATGGTAATATGAGAAGGTTTCACTTAAAGTTCACCCCGATTCTTTCTAATTAACATAGGATGGGCTTTTTTCTTACTGAAGGATTTAGGGGAGAAGGGGGAAAGTTACATTACACATATTTTCCAGCACAACTTTTATATCTAAAATCCTTTAAGAATCCCCAAAAAATGCATTTAAAAAATATTAAATATGAAAAACAGAAGGTTTCATAATTTGTCCAAAAGATTTATTTTAAAGTTAAACTTTCCTTCTTTTACCATTGTACCCTTCAAATATATACATATCTTTTAAATCCAAAACTTATAACAATCTACTATTTTATTAGTGTAATTTTATTGTTGTTGATTATATCAATCCAAAGGTGACAGATGAAGATACAATAGATTGACGTATTAATGTGTTAAAGTAAATATAATACCTTTTATAACTGTCATATATGGCCCTCCCTTTGACAATTGGACTATACCAATGTGGTCAAGTGACTCTCAAAGGAGAGCAGGACACTATCCTTCCATTATCCTTTATTCCATCCTGCGAGGTCGACAGTAACGATCTTTGCACAAAAGGGGGAGAAGACTCCTTAAATTTCCATAACTCGAGAACAGCAAAGTGTCACAACGCAGTAATAACACTATTTCACTTAGACTTTAACCCCTTTCCTCTAGTTGCATTCATAAACCACCATAAATACTGTCAAAATTTCTGTTAGTTTTTTTTAACTTGGGGGGGTAAAAAATAAGACCAATCACAGATGGAAAGTTTTCCAAGTGTGAGATTTAAAAATAAGATATATTTTTTTTAACTTTTACCAGCTTTTTGTTGAAATTAGATTTCCTTTATTGAATATTCAAAGAGAAACTTGGCGAAACTGGCTGTAATTATCTTTCAGAATTAAACAAGATTTGATGAAGACACGCTATTTTTCTACTTCTCCGAAAATGAGCGATGAACTAAATGTTATAAAAATGTGTATAATTTAAATAAAAACTTTTGGTTTTAACTAAGAGGCAAGGGAGACAGTATAAGGAAAATATCCAAAGCAAATTCATTTGTTAAAAATAAATAACTAGAATGTAGATATAATTATTATAAAACTGCAAACCAATGATCTGGAAAAATTCAAAACTGTTTATTGATTTTTACAAAATTAATAAATATCCTGTTCCTATAATAATTTAAAGCGTGAGTTTAAATAAATTTGTATTTAACATTTCTGGGTTTTTCCATATTTGTAAAGGTAAGGTGGAAGGAGACACAAGGAATGGCCTTTATTTTTACAGTTTTTAAAGAAAGATATTTCTTTGGCCAAGATAAATAGAATATTACTCCAGTAGAAACATAGAGTTTAATTTTCTTCGCATGGTGATATCCACATTTCTTAAATATCTGTCAAAGGCGTCATATAATTTAATGACAACTTTTTCTCTTTGTTTGGAAAATTCTCATCTAATGCCGCTATGCTCATGACAGATATTGATATAAAAACTGACAAAACACTCTCCCTTTCTCGCGTCCTCATTAACCTGACCTTAATCCTTTCGCGTATGACGCATTAATACATATCTCTTCTTCTTTTTTTCAGGTAAGAGTTAACAAATGATTTAGCGTTTCAAACTCAAATCTGACTGAGGTAAGTGATAGTATTGTATTCAATTGATCTCTAATAATTTTATTGTTTTGGACTTATAACTATAATTGGGTCATATTCCTCTTACCATGTGGCTTACTCACCACAGTGTTATTCGATTATATCTACACAAATGGGACAGAGGTGATAATGGTACTATTTAGAGGTAATGCATACCCAATTTCGTATTGAGAGAGAGGTGGAAGCAGATTTAGGGGGCAAGAAAATTCAAGTACATCTGATGATTGGACCCTTGCTCTCCCTGTCACCGACAATAAGACAAGACGATACAATCACCATGGAACCATCAGCACAGGCACTGTGTATTGAAGTCGCGTAGTTTGTTTTTACCTCAATACGGAAATTATAAATAGGTGCTGTTATTCTTCTTTGTTTTTCCTTCGTTCTCAATTTCTATCCGACACAACCATCAAGGAAATTAAGTCTTTTGTTTGGTGATGTCCCACCTTAACCATGTTTGGAGAAAGTCGCACTATATACTTTACAAGTCATGATAATGCAGTTGTTACGTTAATTCGAGTAGTCACCCTCCTCCTTCTCTACCCCCCTTATCCAGTATCCTTTCCCACCACCCCAGCTACTGTGGTTATCTAATCCTTGATAGGCCGACACGACTCACCCACTCCCCTCACCCCTTGTCCATTCAGCTAACATCTGACCAGCAAACAAACGTACTGTTAACATGCTTCTTCGTGATAGCAGCTCGTTCACAACATCCAACATCCCCCCCCCCTCCCCACCCCATCACACCCTCACCCTCTTATAACGGCCAAAAGTGAGACGTACGTATACGACTACACGTCCGGAGGTATCAAGATTAGAGTGGGCCCCCCTGTCTTGGGCCAAGATCACCAAGGCACTGTGTTTCAAAAAGATATAGACCTAATTTTGAGAGACTTTAGTAGAATGCGAAAAAAGGCCAGTGTGGTTTGGGAGTTATTATAGCAAAACTTTTTTTTTGGACAGAATAAATAAAATGTTTCGCCAGTATAGACATAGTCTAATTTCCTCAACAGGGTGAACTCAACAGTTGTTGATTACTAGTCAATACCATAGAGGCATTAGATAACTTTTTCTCTTCATTTAAAAAGTTTATCATCTAACTTAGGAATTTTTTGACTGATATTCAATAACCGTTAATAATACCATGTGTAAAAAAATGAACTCTATGTTTATACTAAGAATTATATAATTTATTTCAATCAACAAAATGTTATAGTAAAAAAAAAATGAAAAATATAGCTATAATGCCTTGAAATTTAGGGGATAAATTTCTTCGTTTTTTTTGTGGGGTGCAATGCCAGGTTATCTACACGTGTTTCGGATTCTACTATATTTCACCATTTATGAAAAAAACCTACCATGTACACCCATCAGGACTTTTTGCCCCGACCCCTATTAACTGGTGAACCAGACTGGATGAGCCTCACATTTCGTCTGCGTGCACACCAATGCGGGTATGACTGTTATTCGTGTGGATAAAGCTAGTAAATAATTTGGCTAAGGTCACGATATTTCGTCACTGGGCACTCGGGTGAAAGACAATACCGAATTTTGGTGCCTTGTAAAAGTCACCGGTTTTTGACAGATGTGGAAGGCTTACAAGTCTCCTGAAGGTGAACATGTCTGGGAGTCATTGGCGCACGGAGTGAGAAAGTTGCATTAATCAAATTATACAACAGCTGACAGTTTCATGAAGGTTCTGGTTTCAAATAAAGATTGATATCTTGCCGGCTTCATAGTCAAAACTTAGTACGCCTCAAACCCTCTTCAATGGCCGAATGGTTTAAGGTATCACACTTGTGTTGAACTGGTCTGCTCATGAAGGGGAGATCGGGCTTCTAATCCCAGTCGGGTCTACTGAGTGTGATTTTTCCTAATTGGCTTCCCACTCTCCTTCCACGAAAATGCTGGTCGATTCCCTCATCACCATCATTTCCTCATCCCTACCCCATCAGAGTAATCATTATAATTATATGCATGCAGCCTGAACAGGTAGTAAAACTAGGTTATAATAATAATGGTAATAACAATGATTAAAAAAGTACGCTTAAGTGCGGCGATATATTTAATACAAAACGACACCTACATTAACTCTAATGGAACGGGCTTGGTTTGTATAATGAAACTGGCCCATTCCATTCTTGTTTAGGTAAGTGTCGTTCTTTATTTAATATAACACCGCTTTTGAGGTGTAATAAGTCTAACAATGAAACTGACCCATAGTGGCGAACAAATTATCTAAACCTGTGATCATGTGGAAAAAGGCGTAATAATAGATTTGTCTGTTTGGCAAGTTTCGGGTAGTTTAGAGTTAAAATATTTACCAATTTTATGAACTAAGGTGGTGTGTTCGTTCTTGCACAAAGTCAATGCTTTAGGGTCCGACTTCCATGTGCAGGTGTCATTTTTTAATTAAAATAATACAATTATTAGTTGTTTCACAAAGTTCAACTTAAATGATATTAATAGCAAAAATCTATGTTTAGAATTTTAGAAAACCTAATTAATGGTTTTATTTATTGTTGAGCATTTTGTTCTACTTCCAGGTTACGTAGCTTACACTAATTTACATATACAATGAGGAAGGAGAGTTTTCAGTAAACACAACAACATATCTTTGGATAAAGGATTTGATAGTCATATTGGAAGTTTCTTTCTTGTTCATATTTTGAAAACATTCTCATTGAGTGAGAGTCTATCCATGGTGGGAATGTAGATAGTAACACTAGGAAAAATTACCATGTACCCATTTACCAAACCATGTGATCTGCAAGACCATATGTTGAATCATTATTTTTTATTTTAACTGCTTTCAGATTATTGAGATTAGAACTTCAGATAATTGTTTGTAAGTTTCTTTTTTTTTTGTTCAAGCAAAGTTTGTGAATCACTTGAAAATTCTTTTCGAATGAGAGCTTCTAAAAAGCTGCGTTCTCTTCATAAATTAAGAGGGAGAACTAGCTGAAATAAGCGTTGTTGATGACGTCATTCAAATTGTATTTGTTTTGTTCATGTGTTATTCGCATTATAAATAGAAAATATGGGGGTATTATGGAATATTCGGGCAATACACAATACTATTGTTTCTCGTATGCTAAGTGTAACAATCTATCGTTAACTATTTCAACTATTACAAAAACACTTTAGAACAGCTAGTTACACCCTCAATTCAACAGATCAACTGATTGTTTTGTGAAAGACGATTGTTTGGCTGTCACAAACATTTTTGTATGCTAGTGTTCATCATTTTATATTTAATTACTCTATTATTATTATTATTAATTCTAATCAAATCATTAGGTTAAGGCTCACTCATGCATATATTTGAGTTAAAACATTATTTTACTCTAATTTTATTACAACCTAACAAAAAATATTGTATTCCAAAATGGAGAGTCGGGCAATAAGGTAAGGTCCATAATGCTCGCATATTTTTATAAGTATTTGCCAAATGATTTATTTTTTCAACGTAAGCCTTAACTTTTTCTAACTCCTAAAAAATGTATTAAGAAAACAATGTGGCATGGTACAATATTTTGGTATATTATATTTTAATAATTAATTATTAATACTGATTTACTAATTAGTTATTTTTTATTATAATGTATTATTTCAATGATTCATTACTATTATTATTCTATTGTCTTACACATAATATTTGCATGTCTTTTTTACACTTTATTATGAAAAAAATGTTAGTTTTAGTAAATATAGTTAATATTTATATAAAATGTGTAGTATTCCATATTGCCCCCCATATTATATATTGCCCTCATTTGTTCTACATCTCCTTTAAGTGCTCCTACAGGACATTAAAAGTTATTAATTTTGCTTTAAACACTAAAAATAGTTAAAACATATTAATTATAAGTTTAATATGGAACTCAATGACAAACTGTGAAAATACGCTTTGATATCATTGAGAAAATAAATGGTATTCCATAATACCCGCATTTACTCTACGTTTTGTGTTGAAAGTTAGATATTTTATGGTTCTTTTTCTAAATCATATAAAATATTTATTTATTTATTTTGGTAGCCAAATATAAGACAGTATAAGTGTTAATATGATACTTTTTAATTTATTATTTCATGTACTATAATATATCTAGCTAGCAAAACAAAAAAACATAATTAGTTTTATTAATATATCCGACACCTTAGCTCAATCGGTAGCGTGTTTGCCAAATTATCTAAGGCTCCCCGGTTTGAATACTGGCATGACTGAAAGATTTATAAAAAAGTATCATTGATAAATTAACTGCTGGGAATCGGATGATGTGACCATCTTGGTCTTAACTTAGATTATATGGCATATGAAGCTACAACAGGCCTAGTAATTCGGTAGTGTAAGATATATGGATTGAATAAAAAACTGACCCAGGCCACAGACTGGAAACAATAACATATATATATTTTTAATAAATACTACTTATATATTTTGCTGTGTTACTAATTTATGTAAGAACCCATTATACAGCAATTCTTGGAAAAAGTATAACTTATTAGAAAAGTTTATTAACACGTTCCTTTTATAATATATTATTACTGAGCAAATAATATTATTAATTAGTAGCTACCCACCTCGGTGGCGTATTTGGCTAACGCGCTGGTCGTGTGGAGCTCTACTGCTGATGACGGGGAGATCGCGGTTCTAATCTCGGTCGGGTGAACTGAGGTTTTTTTTCTAAATGGTTTTACACTCTCCCTCCACGCAAATGCGGGTTCACTTCCTCTAATTCAACCTTCCCAATTCCTATTCCATTAGTGTGATTAGTACATAAAGCGTATAACCCGAATGGGTAGTAAGACGTGGTGCTAAATATTATTATTAATTAGTAGCTTTCAGCCAACTTTCGCAATAAAAAACCTTCTGTTAGCTGACACATACCAACTCCCCCACCGTAGGTAGTCTATAACTGTGCCACAACAGTATAATACAAGTAAGGTTGATGGGATACTACTAAACAATACATATTAACTGATTGGATCCTTTCAGAATAAAACTATAGCTCGTCAGTTTACTAAACGTAGATTCAACTCAAAAATACAATACAACATGCGAGTGACAACAATAATGGTGCTCATATCTACGAATAAACAGGCTCACAAGTCGATTGAATTGTTTTTAAAATTTATTTGAGTTAGTTAACATGCAATTTCTGAACCGATTGATCATATCAGCACACGACTTATAGAGTAACTTAAATCAATTCCTCACTATGAAAGAGGAAACCTATATTTAACCAATAATACGTTTTTTGGCCACAACAGGAATCGTACCCAAGACCCTTATCTTAATAAACAAACACAATAACAACTCAGCTAAGGTGTTAGACAAGCCGATTGTAGTTAGTGTGATTTTTACAAAAAGTTTTCCTTTTTTTTTTATTTTGCTTTAGTCGATGTTTATATTGTTGCTTAAAATTACTTTCTTCATCCTCATATCTAAGAATAAATAGTTATCTAATCCTTGGCGCTTTAAATAAAATATAAATATGAAGTTGCCACTGGTACTTATTTTGAAACAACTGATTGAGTAAGCTGATGACTTACAAACTATCGTATTTAGAAATTTGCATTAAACATATAGCAATTAATTACCCGATTTGGAGGCCAAGTGGTCTAACGCGCTACTTTCATGTTGTACTAGACTGCCGAAGACAGGTATATCGAGGTTCGATCTTGATCTAGTGCACTGAGGGTGGTTTTCCCTAAATGATTTTACACTTTACCTCCACGCAAATATGGGCTCATTTCTTGTATATTAAGCCTTCTTGATCCTTAGCCCATTAGTTTAATTAGTCTATAGGCGTATAAACAGAACGGGTATTAAGATGCCGTGTTAAATAAAAAAACATTAATTTTACACTGTTAAATTTAACCAATTTATAATTTAATTTATCATCATCCGCTTCAGTATCCGCATGGTCTAAGGAGTCACAATCGTGTTAGACTATCCTGCTGATGACGTGGAGATCAGGGTTCGAATCTTATTAGTGTGTATTGAGGGCAGATTTTCCTAAATATTTTCCCACTTTCCTTTGACGTCAATGCAGGTAGAATAACTCTAGCTCCCTTCCTCGTCTTTGAACTATATTAATTATAATACATTATAATATGTGCGTACAAACTGGAAAGATTTCACGAATCCAATCTAGAATTCTGATTTCAATATTTGAACGGCTTATTTACTAATTTAAATTATTTTTTGGCAAAAAACTTTCTCATAAAATACTGATATGCAGTAGTTGATGTTACGAAACACAATGCCATAAATATTTTATTTGTCTGATCTCGCAATTTTTTTTATCAACGAGATTGTCAATGCTACTCGTAAATAGGTTAAATCGTCATATTTATGGTTTTGTTAGTGCTATTAATGAAATTGAAGTAACTTTCTTTATTTTATTCAAGTCATACGGGTGATAAGACACATGTAACATATCTAACAATATATGGTGGACGATAAAATGAAGTTTTTAGATGAATTCACCAACTTAATCTGAAGAAAGTCAGAAACAACACGGTCACTAAAAACAATAAGTTTATAAATCTAAAGATCACGCCTTGGTTTAATATATTAATTTGCTACACTAACAATGTTAGCAAGAACGCAGACTAAAATTTTTCTTACTAATTTTAAGAAATAAATAAATCAGGTAAGTTGGAAACCAATATCAAAGTAACTGTAGGCGGGGAAATTGAACGTGATATGAGCTAATATGATTCTTATTAAAGTGGTTTGGGCTCAGTTTCTTCTGGGTACATACAGTATGATTCCGGTAGGAAGCCACAAAGGGGTTTATGCTCAGTTCCTTCTGGGCACATACAGTATGATTCCGGTAGGAAGCTACAAAGGGGTTTATGCTCAGTTCCTTCTGGGCACATACAGTATGATTCCGGTAGGAAGCCACAAAGGGGTTTAGGCTCAGTTCCTTCTGGGCAAATATAATATGATTCCGGTAGGAAGCCACAAAGGGATTTGTGCTCAGTTCCTTCTGGGCACATACAATATGATTCCAGAAGGAAGCCACAAAGGGGTTTAGGCTCAGTTCCTTCTGGGCAAATACAATATGATTCCGGTAGGAAGCCACAAAGGGATTTGTGCTCAGTTCCTTCTGGGCACATACAATATGATTCCAGAAGGAAGCCACAAAGGGGTTTAGGCTCAGTTCCTTCTGGGCAAATACAATATGATTCCGGTAGGAAGCCACAAAGGGATTTGTGCTCAGTTCCTTCTGGGCACATACAATATGATTCCAGAAGGAAGCCATAAAGGGGTTTATGCTCAGTTCCTTCTGGGCACATATAGTATGATGCCAATAGTAAGGAAATGCTAATATATTTTTATAGGGAATCAATTTTATGACATTTTATTTTATTTTTTATTTTGTTTCATACAAACTTGTATTATCTGTGAAATGTTACATTTGAGAATATAATGACTATATATAAAGTACTTACTTCAGTGGCCCCATGGTCTAAGGAATCACTCTCATGTTAAACTAGATTCTCGATAGCAGAGAAATTGGAGTTCAAATCCCGGTCATCTGTATTAAGGGTATATTTACACTCTTTATCAATCCAAGTGCGGGTACACGTATTCTAAATTCAACCTTTCCTCCTCCCTAACTTATTAGCGCACAAATGCATATAACCTGAACAGGTAGTAAGACGCGGTGATAAAACAAAGTCTAATATATGAAAGTTGTATAGAAAAAAGATGTTATCTTTCAACACCAAACTTTAGAATAATTTTGAAAATATTCTTTTTGATAAGTGATAATGATGTAAATGACTTAGAGGCCCATTAACATTAATGTCATAAGGGTCATTTTAAAAGCTACAGATCTATATACATTTACTTAGTCTCATATTCATTAAACCTTTAATAATATATAAAATGTCACAATTTTATATTAAACATTTTTATGATTTTTTTGTGGACAGAATTATTCCTGGTTGTTATAACAGCTTATATTATTTCATTTATGGCCTTTAGTGGAGTACCATTTATTAGCGTTTTATGAATAAACTTTTACTACATTATGAATATTATTTTTTAGTTATTAATAATATCAATTTTAAATGACATACATATCAAATGATCTGATGGATGAGTACGTGACAGATGAAATAGTAACTTTTCTATCTGTCAAATAAGTGAATTCCTATTAATATCGGAATGCACCCTTGCACCTTTCAACTATGATATAGCTCATAGTGTAACACGCCAAGGTTAGATTTTTACACTTCAGGATAAACGGAGGGTACATAAATAATTATGCAACGTTTTACTACACTTATGGACTAACCATATCATAACACTTAGGTATGATCCAAGAATATACATTTAGATAAAAATAAAAACTACTCTTTAGTTAACTAACAGAGATTTAAGCCTCAACATCCCGGTCAATAGAGGAAACAAGTTAATAAGGGAGGACGCTTTATTTTTCACGTGTCCAACGGTGCAGATTTTATATCAGTGATCGGTAAGGGGTATACAGAATTTTTGATCGTGGAGACTGAATTATATTAAGAATAAAAAAATCTTCCGCCATAAAATGTGCTGACGTAGTCAAGGGAAGGCATTGAATAATAATAGCCCATTACTCTCGTAATCATAAGATCGCCGGGTACGCTGTTGTTTATTCATGTCCTACTTTTATTCGAGGGTCACCGGCCGTTTACGACTTGGGGTTAAGAATAAAGTGATTTTTATTTGTCAGCCTTTATTTTTTTAAATTTATGGTGACATGACTGAAAGACTTGGACAGTGATCGCAGCTTATACCGTGGCGATTTGCCTTCAATGGACGTGAGCTAGAAGCCTGAAAGGGAGAAGCTATTACAGTTTTCACGTAATACAAAATAAAACTGAATCTGAACAGTCTCTTTAAGCACACAAAAAATTAATAGATTTACAATAAATAACATTTTATGTATTGTTGTTTAAGAGTCGGTTATAATGCACGTTGGAAAACTCGCTACAAATCTTGTACTCACCACCAGAAATTGTTATCCAATTAAACCTCTCGGAACATGCAGTATGCATGGAATAATCTAGAAACTTGTTCAGGGTATTGAATGGCAATTCTAATGGGAAGAGACTATTGGAAAGACCTAGATGTAGAAGGGAAGATAACATTAGACTGTACCTGAAAGAAGGTATAAGGTGATAGACTGAATGGTTAGGGATGGATGGCGTACTCTTGTAAGTAATTGTGGCTATGAGCTTTAAAGTTTCTAGTTTCATAGAAAGAAAGCGAGTTAAAAGATTTCTAATTGCAAACCTCCAACCTCCTTTTTCCTTTCATGAAAACTGACAAGCCAAAAGTATAATTGATCATTTCTATCCTTTTAGAGTTCTACCTGAATGGCAATATTTAAATAGCACTATAAAAAGCCAGTACAAATAAGATTTCTGGTCTTGGCGTTAATAAACATGTTTAAGTTCTACATCATATTTCAATTTCAAAGTACTCCATAAAAAATGTACATGTTTGATTATAGTTATGAAACTATTGGTTTTACAAAAAAATATTTAAAATAAAGGATTTTTAACGGTAGTAGTTCTACAAATTTATACTTATATAGTTATTTCGCACCTGAAATAGTTGTGGAGATATAAATCAAAGTTGGAAAAATACTCTTATGTTAAGCACACTAAAAGAATGTTTGAGAGAAAAAGAGATTATCCATTTTATTTGGAAAGCTAGATATAGAATTTACTCAAGATCATTAAATCGGATTTTGAGGAAATGTATATCTCTTTTTTTTTTTCTTAGTAAGCTACCGCTAATTTTAGGGATGGATATATAATTTAAAATGCGCTTGGTGTAAACCTTTTGAAAACCCTAGATACCAAATTTTAGCCCAATCGGTAAAATGGTTTCGGCTCTAGGACAAGATAAAGAAAAACAGGCGTCATAGCGAAAAGCATTTTTTCGGTATTAGAGGTTCATAAAAGCAAATGATTGATCAAAATCTTGAGTTAGATATTTTGATGATTGCGATAATTTTCTCTCCGAGGTGTTGAAATAAAGTAAAAATAAATACCCTTCCTATGAAAAGTGGACTGCAAAAATGATTGTCTACTAGATGTGTACAATGCATTATATATTTCTTGTTGTGTTATTGATTGGTGGCTAGTGAATTTTCCACGTGGGGGGTCGGAGTGTAGTGCGGCTCTTGAGCACATCTCATGACCTTGTGCCAGGTGAGAATTATCATCTTGAGTCTTCTCACGTCAACTACCCACCACCATCCACACAAATACCTGCTTTGGTTGGCCAGCAGAGCACGTACCATGAAGGTTCCTTCCTACCTTTCTCTCTATCGTCCATTCTTCCTCACAAACGTTTTTACTCGTGTTCTTTCTTTAATATTTATAAACTATCTTTTTCTTTTTGTTTGCTATACTTCTCACGCTTCTTATAGATATCACCACTATTGAACCTGCACCACTCATTTCTTATATCTCTTTTGGTCTTTATTTATTTCTCTTCCATTTATCCTTAGTAACATTTTTACTCGTGTTATACACCATTGCAACACTATTTTCTTATTTTATGCTTGGTATTATACTCAACCTTTCTCTAAATAGCATCACGTTTTAGTCAACACACTCCAGCTCTCCTTTTTCCCTGAGAATCTCACTCTCTTCCATTACATTATTCCTCAATAAAACTTTGCCTCATATTATGTACATTTGGAGTCCTATTTCCTTCTTTCATCTTTTTTTTAGTCCTTTTAATGTTCTCCCTAAACATAGACACATTTTATCCTACGTATTCTAGTTCCTATTTTTCTTTTGGAGCCTATTTTCTTCTTACATCTTTCCTCGCTAAGACTTTATGCATCATCTTATGTGCACTTGAAAAATTATAACTATTCTCTTTTTATATTTTATCTCCATCGCACTTCCCCTTTAAATATCGTCACGTTTTAACTGACGCATCCCAATTCTTTTTCCTCCTTTGAACCCTATTTCTAATCTTTTGGACTCATTTAAGCTTACTCTCTATCTTTCCGATTGTTTTTATATACTGTCTGAGTACTTCGATACCAACCTTTCGAGCTATTGTCCATTCTTCCCGTCCCCTTCCCTTTCATTCTCCTCATGTTTCCCGGTACTGTGGCTCTACGGGTCACGTGATCTGATTGCTATTCACCTTCCGGCAGGGTTACGTGATCCTATCCTCGCCTCCGTGGAATCTGGAGCACCTCCTCTGTTGCTAGAAATCCTAGTTTTAAATTCTCATCCTCTTTTGGGGTCCCTAGCTCCGTTTCGTGTAAACCGTGGATGGCTCTCTTGTCTTTTGTGAAGTTTGTTCCGTTCAAGAAAATTGGATTCAAAAATATTCGTCTACCTATAAGCATCGAAATAAAATACCTATTTTGGAATTCGTCAAGTAAAATAATAGCTGTTTACTATCAGATACTTGTTATGTTGATTTATTTATCTCTTACTAATGAGAATATGGATTCATCGAGAGAGAGAAAAAAAGTATCTTAAACTTTTCTTTCAAATGTTACTGTTCATTTTAAGAAGATACCAACCCTCCCCCCTTCTACCTAACACTGCCACAAACACAAACACAAACACACAAATATATTTGGCTTAGTTTATTTGTAATGTTGGGATAATATATTTCTGTTTCTTATTTTGTTTGCTGGAAGAAATTTAAGCTATAAATGATAAATAATCACAAGAGAAAAATAAAACAAAGAAAAGGTAAAAACTAGGAATAGTATGACAATGGAAAAGTTAGAATTAAAATTAAACAATTAATTTATCACTTTCGATTTTCTCAGTATAGAATTAAATATGCAGTGGTAAAATAATTAATCAAAATTAGGTTTAAAAATGTGTCAATAAATTATAATAAATGAATTTCAATCTTGTGAAATGTGACAACCTAGACAAAGGAATCAAACCTCGGACCATTACACACATACGTATACACAGTGTATATGTGAATACAAAGGCAACTGTCGGAGGTTAAATTCCTGTGTCTATGTTGTCACATTTTACTAGATTGTATTTATATATATATTTTAATTAGATACATGAAAATAGATCCTAGTTTGAAAACTATTCATTTAATATTGTATAATTTTTTGTTCATAAATTATGTGTCGAAGATATTTAGTTATATATGAAACACCAAAACTATAATGATAGGTAATATTAATTACCTTTTTTTTAAATTATTTGGTTGCTATTTTTACTATTTAATAAAAAGAAAACGCCACCCGCATGAATAGAAATATAGTAAAAATTTAAATCTTAGATATTATTTTTGGTAGTTTTGAGGTCAAGGTTTGAATTTATGTTGGGTTTATTTAATTGTTTGTCACTCTACCTTAACACAAATTCTGGTACATGATCCATAAAATTTACCTTACTCATTACTTGATCATTAGTGTATTTAATACCAAGTAGTGAACATAAAATAATACATAGTTAGTTCGTGGTCTTAAGAAACAAAATTATTTTAATATTTAAAAAAATAATGTAGTCAAGTTCAATCTAATTTTAACTTTAATTTGATGAAACAAATCTTTGTTTTTTTGCTATGGGAAAGTAAATATTTCTATGTCTAGTATTATATGTTTAAATTTTTTGCCAATGTTTTTACGACATTAATTTTTTTAGAATATTTTCAATGTTCCTAAAGGCCGATGAAAATATACAAAGGCTTAAAATTGCGTTTGAAACCGTTTATAGCATGGGCTGTCATAAAAGTGGCAACAGCATTGTGTAGAGGACTCTAATTGAATTGAAAACTTCAGGTCGATTGGAGTTTTGCTGGTGATGTTTCAACTTCATGTAGCTTATTTCAGCATGGTCGCATCCAATCAATGGGGCGGATAATAGTGTTGCCTACGTATCACAAAATAGTGGCTCTTTAATATGAGAAATAACGATGGAATATGCAAAATTAGAGGTAGATAAACAAAGAGTGGTTATACTCTACAATTAATTCTCATTTTCTACTAATTATACTATAAATCACCGTTTTGTTTGTTGTTTTAAAAAAATAAATAAGTCCCATGTGTGGATTTTTCTATTTAAGATGATATGAAATTAAAATCAACATTCTTAAAGATTTAGTTCATAAAAACATTTATCAGAAAACTAATTAGTATTTATCATTTAGTGATAATTTATTTTCAGAAGGGTATTTATTTTTACTGTCTTAGTTTAATTATATATATATATAATAAATTATCAATATGTTTACTCAATTATAAATATGTTGGATAAAATTAATTAGAAACATGTTTAACTAATTACACATAATTTTATTTTTGTTTTGAATTTTATTTGAACATTTAAAATAACGCCAGCTAACTACTTAACTTAATGAGGTAGAGATGAGGAATTTATTACATGCGAAGTACACTCACTCACATTAGCGTGTAGAGTAAATGAGAAAACTAAAAGGATAAATCACACATCAAAAATTGCCTCTCAATGCATCCACTCTAGGCTTAACTCCTGACCTCCTGTTCAACGGTAACCCAAGTGCAACGCGAGTCAAACACTATAAGCCACTCTTACACCGTTGCGGCTATTTAATGTTAATATAATTAAATACAAAATAAAGCCTTTTAAAAAATTTTCATCCAAATCCACACCTTATGTCCCACATGTAGGGTTGTTCACATTTACACATTATAACTAATGTAGCGTCATTCACATTCATACTCCATTACCTACATGTAGGGTGATTTTCATTTACACTCTATTACCTACATGTAGCGTCATTCATATCTACACATCATAACTACATGTAGCGCCATTGATATTAAACACTACAGATCTACATATAGCGTCAATTCACATTTACACTCCATTACCTACATGTAGCGTCATTCATATTCACATCTCATAACTACATGTAGCGCCATTGATATTAAACACTACAGATATACATATAGCGTCATTCACATTTACACTCTATTACCTACATGTACGGTCATTCATATCCACATATCATAACTACATGTAGTGACATTGATATTAAACACTCCAGATCTACATATAGCGTCATTCACATTTACACTCCATTACCTACATGTAGCGTCATTCATATCCACATATCATAACTACATGTAGTGACATTGATATTAAACACTCCAGATCTACATATTTCGTCATTCACATATTCAAATGACTATATTCCATTCATGGTAGGAATTGACTTCTGAAAGGCCTTTTTCCCTACCATAAATCTACTATATAGTAGGATATTGGTGGGAAAAAAGACCTTTCAGAGAGTAATTCTTACCGTGAATGGAGTATATATGTAGCTTTTTGATCATTTATTAATTCACTTTCGCTATCACCAACAAATTTATATTGATTTTCTATCAATATCAATAGATGACATCGAAAGAGTCTCACACAATTTAAACTTCCTTATTTACCAAAACTAAGCCCATTATTATAAAATGTTGGCCAATTTGATGCACTTCTTTCGTAGTGGATTGATCGTGTCTTTACTTTGTAATTATAATCTATTCTCGTTTACAAATGAGTTCCGAAACATAAATCAAACGGTTAAGACTAATTACTCACTGCGGCAAGCGGTAGCATCGCCTTGTGACGTCAATGTGGGCGTTTGTGCCACCAATGTTTTTTTAAATTGTAGTGCCATGTTGGTGCCTCAAAATGTTGTCGAACAAACTACAAGTCTTAAAAAAGGAAATATTAATTATAGGTCCTTATATTTTAGGTAATTAATTTGAAGCTATAGTTATGTAAAGTTTTTTCCACCATATCTTATAATTTATTTAATTTTATCACCGCTTCTTAATTAAAATTTAAGGTTATACTCTTAGTTCAGGGTATATCATTATATTTCTGAAAAACATTTTAATAGTTAATAAGGAACGATTTAGATTATTAGTAGTAGAATTCAATTTATGGTAAATTTGACAACAGTGTAAATTTAGCATGAAAAAGCATATATATATATATGTATATATATATGATGCAATATATATATATATATATATATGTGATGCAATATAACAATAATATGTATGATGCAATATAACAATAATATAGGCATTATAATTTGAATTAATGAAAAAGTTTGGTAATAATAGTGACAAGTTATAATATCTTATGATGACATTTATAATAAAATAATTTAAGTTTGAACAAACATCTAAAAAGTTTTAAATATAGTTAAAACCATTAAAAATTGTTAACTTTTGAGTCAAACTACTTTAAAACACTGATATGACAAGACGATCCCAACATGTATATTTTAATTGGCTTGTGTTGAATTGGAAATAAAACAAAATTATTTATAAATAAAGATTTTTATAAAGAAATGAAAAAAATTAATGTAAAAATTGAATGCTTGAATTATTAAAATGTGTTTGATACATTTTATTTTATAATGCGCTTTGTAGTTTTTTTTCAAGCTTGCCACAGAATAAAATCTTATCACCTTCTTTGGTGGCCATATGGTCTAAGGCATCACATTCGTGTTAAGACTAGACTGCTGATGACAGGAAGCTCGGGGATTGAAACCCGGCCGGCTCTATTGAAGGTGATTTTTCCAAATTAGTTTTCCACTTTTCCTCTACAAATATGTGTATACACTTCCTCTAAATTTAATATTAATCATCCCTAGCCCATTAGCGTAATTAGTACATATGCGTATAGCCTAAGTATGTAATAAGACGCTGTGATAAAAAAAATTCTTATCGAATTGAATTATTTATACCGGGTGAGGAATTTAAATTGAGACATCGGAATATCCCGAATATGAGGCATTTTTTAAATGGGCCGGAACCAAAGTTTTTTGTTTTTGCGGGGGAAGGAAAGCAACACTAATTTTAGCTATGATATAAAAACTAGAATTTCCATTATTAGATATCAACGTAAAACCCGGTTTATGGTAGGAATGGTTGTCTGTAATTCCTTTTCCCCTATGTAATCGGGTTTTGTTAGGAAAAATTACCTTTCAAGCAGTCATTCCTCTTATAAACAGGGTAGGATAAGTTAGGCGTCCTTGACGATAGAGCGCTCTATACAAAATTTTTCTGGAAAAAAGATAGTATACAAGTAGAAAGAGACAAATGATAAGCGAGACAGAATGAAAAAGCAAATAGCGATAGAAACACGTGCCGAAATAGTTGTCTGCCTTCTATTGCCCAAGCCTTATCAGCTTTTTTCTTTCCACCTGAGTTTTGTTTCTTTCTTGCTAGTGCCATACTAAACCTTTTTCTTTTGAGAAAACCCTTCTCCAAGACTTTCTAAAAAAAAATAGCTTGTTTTAAGAATGGATGAGTCAGAGGCTGAAGGCAAGCTAGAGCAATGTTTCTCAAACTATTCCTAGTTTTGGACCGCTTGCTAATATACTATTTCAGAATGAAATTACGTTTGTGTGCATTTATTTTATTGTGGTTTCACGTACGGACCATCTGAAACACCACCACGGACCACAGTTTGAGAATCAATGATATAGCCATTTTTTACTGGTGGTACAGTTGTTAACGCTATGATGGGTGGTGAGGTAATTCCTTCAAAGGCTCACTTGGACCAATACAGTACCCAATATTATATTTTGACATTTAAAAAAAATGGTTATCAGTTTTTTGTGGAAATAGGTTTCTGAGGATTGTGTTTTACATAGTAAATAAACATGTATTTTTTTAATATTCATATAATAGTAATTTATTGATAACAGTTTTTTATTAGTTTGAAGTTTTTTCGAGAACAGCCTTTAAAATTGGCTCCAAATTAATGCATGTCTGGAAAATATTTTATATAATAGATAACATTGTATTATGGTTTATCGAAGAAAAATTTATTTGACGATAGCTCAATAATTTTAAAATTTGAAATTAAAAAAAAAAAGGTCCAAAAATATTTTTCAAATGTATATTTGAAAATAATTTAAAATGATATACACATTATGGTTTAACAAGGATATTTTATCCAAGCATTATATACAAATAGACAATTTTTTTAAATATGAAAGCTCTCAACTATTCCGTGTAGATGAAACTTTCCAGAAAACTCTTGGGATTGTTTCTATATTAATTTTATGGAGAGTACTGTCTGATGTAGATAGTAATAAATCTACAACAGACCACGATGCACAAATTGATGTAAAATTTACTAATATTGTGGCTAGCAATATTGATGGACCATTGTTGGTTTGTGGATGCTTGTAAGAAGAAATTCTGGGTAAGCCACTTGATGGCATTGGTGTGTTTGCTGGAAATATGATCTTTAACTGCTAATATTTAACAACCTTAGACTTTTTTCTAGACATTATAAAGTTTAAAACTGTGGTAAAAGTAGTCATTTTCTTATTTATAGTGAAACTCTTATAACTAAAGGTTTTACAAAAATGTAATACTGCGGACTAGGGTTTTATTTTGTAAATAAAAACACAAAATTAAAAGTAAATTACACATTTACAGTTATCTCTTATATATTTCAGCCGTATTGAATGTTTCGTATGGACAGAGTTAGTAATGAATTGGTGCTGAAGGAGTGTGGTTTGAAGGGGAATCCAATAGGTCACAGTGAAAGAAACGTTTTACGTTGGTTTGGACATGTTGAGAGGATGAGTATCGAAAGAATGACGAAGTTAACATGTGTGGATAAAAAGTAAGGGGTAGGATGGGGAAGTTTGGAGAAAGTTAGTGAGGATAGATTAAGTACGGAGTTGATTTATGGGCTTTATGCACAATTTATTGCCTACCCCGTAAGGGAACGGCGTGAATATTTATGTATGTATGTATGTATGTGTGTGTGTGCAGATGTGTATGTGTGTATGTGTATGTATGTATGTATGTTTGTATATGTGTATGTATGTGTGTATGTATGTATGTATCTATGTATGTGTGTATGTATGTATGTGTGTATGTATGTATGTGTGTATCTATGTGTGTGTGTATGTATGTGTGTATGTATGTGTGTATGTATGTATGTATGTGTGTATGTATGTGTGTATGTGTGTGTATGTATGTGTGTGTGCAGGTGTGTGTATGTATGTGTGTGTGCAGGTGTGTATGTGTATGTATGCCTGCCTGCATGTGTGTATGTATATGTGTATGTATGTGTGTATGAATGAATGTATCTATGTATGTGTGGATGTGTGTGGATGTGTGTGTATATGTGTGTGTATGTGTGTGTATGTATGTGTATGTATGTGTGTGTGTGCAGGTGTGTATGTGTGTATATGTATGTATGTCTGCATGTGTGTATGTATGTATGTATGTATGTATATGTGGATGTATGTATGTATGTATGTATGTATGTATGTATGTATGTATGTCTGTCTGTATGTGTGTATATATGTATGTATGTATGTATGTATGTATGTATGTATATGTGTATGTATGTATGTGTGTATGTATGTATGTGTGTATGTATGTATCTATGTATGTGTGTATGTATGTGTGTATGTATGTATGTATCTATGTATGTGTGTATGTATGTATCTATGTATATGTATATGTGTCTATGTATGTGTGTATGTATGTATCTATGTATATGTATATGTGTGTATGTATGTATGTATGTATGTATGTATGTATGTATGTAAATATATTTTTGTATGTGATGTGATATATATATATCAACATGCATACTCTCTGGCTCTGGCTACGATGATTTTTTTTTTAGAATTTCAGATAAGGTTGAATTAAAAACAGATATATCAGGTTTATTTTCCCAAAAATCAATTTAAAAATAATTTTAAGAACACCCACAAGAAGAAGTGATCACTTTGGACAGCAACAAAAAATGCTTATGTGCGAGAAAACATAAAGTTATAATAAAAACACTGCCACTTCATAAAAGTGCAACCAATTAAAATCTCCTGTTCACAATGATGAGCTAGTCTCATTTCGTGAAGATAATGTTTCTGTTAATTCTAGCGATAATATCATGAATTCCTTACTTTAAAAAAACACTTACATTTCTACACCATTCAGAAGCGTTTAATATTGAATTCAGAGAAACATTCTGTGCTCAGTAATGTAACTTTCTTCTAATTAGTCTAAAGCACAAACAATATCAAGAAAAATAATTGTTATCTACATATATAAAATAATAAAGGGGACAATAAAGATATTACAAGAATAGGTAAAACCGAAGTTCTTCATACATTAGGTAATCCTTAAGCTCATTCTCCCTGTAGATTAGTTTCTCTCTTCCAAGGACGCGTTTTTTCTTTTTCGTTCTACCTCTAGGTTCCCAGAAAGCCTTCCTTTCTGTTTCTCCTTTTAAGTTATTTTCCGCGGGAAATTTAACACAGAGCTAACTATCGGCTGGGAGGCCTAATTATTTCCTGTTTATAAAAAGCTTTACTATTAATAGGCAGGGTAAAAGGACTTTCAGATAACCATTCCTACCGTAAACAGGGTTTTGCGTAAATATAGAAATGGGTTAGCTAATTTTCATACGAGCTTCTTAAAAGACAAACTGGTTGACTCATTTTTTCTTAAATCCTCGATTTTAATACTAAGAGTTCATGGTTTAAATTAGTAGGGATAGCCAGCACACTTACCTTGGTGATACTGGAGTAGAAATTATTTAGATATAACATTAAAAAACACACAACCACATTTTTAAGGACAAGCTTTCACTTTCACAGACAGCTTCATCAGGTCAATAGAGTAGACTAAGAGTTCGTGATTAATGAGTAGACCTCCAAAAACCAAAACGACAACTCCATAACTTATTATCCTCTCTAAAGATTAAAAAAAACTATGTCTGGCTTCTGAATATAGTTAATATAACCAGATCATGAATACCATTCATTTTCTACACTTTTTTTTATGAAGTTGATCATATTGGCTTCTGAAAGACTCGTATCATATTCGATGTCACTAGTTATTTATAATTTAGTGGACGTCTTCATGGTTATGGCAACGCCAACTTCGTTTATTTGAATTAAAAATAAGTAACCTCACGTTCTAAGGGTAAGGTGTCAGACTCATGTTCTGATGGTCCGGGATTCAATCCTTTATCCCGGTACAGATTTATCTGATTGCCAAACCCTTCCATCATCTCTGACAAGACTATTCTGGTGGGCTGGTGACATAGGGGTCAATGTTTAAATCCCGACCAGGAATATTGTGGAGAGGTCCTTTATAAATATTTTTCCATTTTACTTTCAACCAAATGTTGGTAAAACTATTCTAGGTTCTAATATCCTTTCCTATAATACATTATTGTAAATATGCAGATAAATTGGGAAGGGTAGTAAGACGCGATGCGTATAAAAAAAGAATTTAAATAAAAACCAGCATGGAGTTAAACACACGGAAGAAAATAAAAAAAACTGTTTCATTATATAAATAATTACAAAGACCTTTAAATATTATTTTTGAATAAAATAAAGCCATTAGACCAATTTTTAATATTTATAACATTACTATAACTCTCACACAAGGGGAATTAATAGCTATATAAAGCACATATATCCTTCTTTAAAATAAACTGTTTTATACCATTTGATGAATGTTTGATTGGGTAAAATGTGACATTTAAATTATTTCCGTCATTAATTTTACCAAGAACATAATGAACGAGCTCTATCATCATAATAATCTTGGTTTTATAGTTAATACTGCCACCGGATAATAATCATCCAATATTCCCTTTGCCACGCAACGAGATTCGAAGCGGAGGTCTAATTAACTAGTTTCACGTTTATAGCGAAACAGACACAACAATAAAATATGTTGACGATTATATCTTGGGCTTTATTATTTAATAAAGGGATCATAAATGAACAATGAACCATTTTTTCTACGTAGAGTTATTTTAATAAATATGATGTGCTGATAAATGAGCTAGTTCTAACTTGAATATAAAAATAAAAAAGTTTCTATGAAATGAACTTATCAAAGCATCGATTAGGTAAACGAAAAGTACTTACCCGGAGGCTCTTTAGCGATGCAATGTTCGCCGTTGAGCACTATACAGGGGTGCAGCTATTGTGCAAGGGTGTATAATACCATCCCGGAACCTTTTATTTATATCACTCCGACCCTTATATACCCTTTTACATAAGTGCCTGCCTTGTTGGTGCGCTGTTATTTATTTTTTTCTCTCTCGCTACTGCTGTCACGTGGGTTTGAAATGGAAAACTCTTCATCACTACATTCAGAAGGGGTTATAGAGCTGAATGAATGTTATACGTTGTGAGGCAACAATGAACAAAAAGCCATGCTAATTAAACGTTGATCACTGTAATCACTCCTCTCAACCCCTCAATACTCTATTTTCCCCCTTCCTTTATTCTCTCTCTCTCTCATCGATCCATTTAACCCGTCAACTTCGCACTAGAGTTCGCCCATCAAGGGATTCATCCATTACCTTCATTTCTTTCTCTCTCACTCTTAAAATAAAATTTAACGACAGTGAATTTGTTGATGGGAAAATTATATTTTTACTATTTATTCACGATTTTCTTAAGTAAGAAAAAATGGGGTTAACAATAGCAATCTGTTTTTTTTTCTTTCAAATTATATTTCTAGAAATCTCATTTATATGATAAGACTTTTAGTTAGAACATAAATTTTAATATCGAATACATATATGCCTTGAGTTAACAAGCACCTACCTACCAGTAGTCCGCGTACCTTGGGCCTAAAAGAGGTTGCAAACAAGATTTGATTAATATTCATGAACCTCTCAAATGGTTCATTACGGTCGACAATTTTGTGGAGTAAAAAAATAAAAAATGAAAGAAAAAAAAAGCTGGCTTCACATTTTTTTTAAATGAATGGTAGCAGTCTCTTAATATAATTGAATTAATTCAACCTCGAAAGGTACTTTATACTTTTTACGAAATGTTTATTCTGAAGTGCATTATTTTATGGTGAAATTGTTTGAAAGTGACATGCTTTAATAAATTGTTCATTTTGTTAAAAAAGTGCTAACAACACTGGCAGTTTTTTTAAAAAGCATCGCACCTTACTACATTTTCATGTTGTACGCATATGTACTAATTACGTTAGTGAGTTAATGACGAGGAAGGTTGAATTTAGAGAGAATGTGTTTACATATTCGTGGAGGGAGAGTGGAAAACCATGTTTAGCAAGTAAAAGCTATACTCGGTATACCCGACCAGGATTCAAACTCCGATCTACCTGTCGTCAGCCATCTAGTCTTTTGAGAGCGTGATGCCTTAAACCACGCGGCCACCGAAGCAGGCCATTCGGAACTCAATTGAGACCGCTCTTAATACGTTTTGACATTAAATGAAATTTGCCATTAAGGATTATCCGAATATTTAGGTAATGGTAAGACTTATGTATTTATATTCATTTTCACAAACAGTTAGAGAATATCCAACGATATTAATTCAAGAGAACGTAAGAGCTATAGATACAACCAAAACAATTTATAGCTCAGATAATAATTATCATACAATTTATGAACACATAAAACGTTTCACTATCACAACAACCTGAAAACCCATTAGATGTATCTTCGACGTATGCAGCTAGTATGTGTATGTCCAATTTAAAAAAAAAGCAGCTTTATATAATCAGTAGTTTAGAGAGTTGTAAAATCACGTCTTTATTGGCTTTCCACTCGCCCTCCACGCAAATTCGGATGCACTTCAGTAGTGGATGAATTGACAGTTCTGGCGCACTTTCTCCCATAAGGTTAACATTGATCCTCCACCCTGAATGTGGAGGAT
>CABEEJ010003274.1:0-23929 GCA_901482245.1 Timema douglasi
AATGTGAAAAGGATTACACCTTTAAAATATATTTTTTATACCATCTTTCCTGTTAAAAGAACAACTGCGCTATTTCCTGTTAAAAGAAACAACTCCACAGTATTTGGCAAAAGACGCCCCTTCCCTATACCAATAAGAAGCTAACCTTCATAACACCTTTCGCCAGGACTCTTTCTATTAGTTAGATTTTACACTGTTGGCGAGGGGAGAGAAAGGCAAGGGGTATGTCATATATAAACGGTTTGTGCGTATCAGCCAGGCATCCAGGATCCAAACATCTACACCGGGATCTCCACCCACGCACAAGTCAGTCAAAGCCACACACTGGCAGTCACAGTCTAACACATTATAAAATAACTTGCAGTGATATAAAACATTTAATTGCAATATATATAAGTAATTAACAGTTGTCATTTAAATAAACCGTACATTTATTATTTACATTTATTAATTATACCGTTTTAATTAGTGCTCGATCACGGAGCTATAGACAACCTAAACATCATCACAGCATTATTATATAAGGGCATTAATCCGTAGTGTTTCAATCGACGCCCAAAGCGGGGCGATTGATTCCATAATGTTACAATTGACGCCCAATGCGGGGTGATTGATTCCATAGTGTTTCAATTGGCGCCCAAAGCGCGGCTCCATTAATTCAATAGTATTACACCTTATTTCCCATAAACGATGGCCAACCGCAATACGAGTACAACTAGGCTTACCATACGTCCCGGTTTGAAAGTCTAGTCCCGGGGTCCTGGCCGGTTTGTCATTTTGTCCTGGTCGGAAGAAAAATGTTTGCATCATGATTCTCTTCCAGTAAAACCTTAAAATTGTCCCGGTTTGAAAGGAAAATATTATGGTAAGCCTAAGTATAACGCGTCCAAATTTGAGGTTAATTACAGCCCAACTTTCATAGAAAGGGCCTTTTAGAAAATAAACCTTTAAAAGTCAATTTTGATAACATTTTATTATTTCTAAGAAAACTTGACAGATAAAGATCACATGACTTGATGTATGAATAGGTGAAAGTATATTTAGGAACTTTTCTAACTCTTCCAAGACGGTAACTAATCATTATAGTGAAGTTAATAGTAGAGTAAAAAGGCTGGCTCTGGCGCAGTTTTTTTTAGGTGCGCGCATCGGAAGGCCATTTTGAATTTTGGTAACCATTTAGATTTTTGGTGGCCAATTTAGATTTTCAAATGTTGGAAGTCATTTTGAATTTGGAGGCTATTTCAATTTTCTACAAGTTTCATCATGTCTCGATAAGATTCGATGGGTCTCGAAAAATTGATTTATTAATTGATTGACAGGTGATTAATTGATTGACGTATGATTGGTTTATTGACTGACAGGTGATTTATTTATTGATTAACATGTCTAAACATTTATGAACAAGACTGGACATGTCTAGACACGTATAAACACTTTGTAAATTTGTAACTATCTCCCATTTACCTTACAGCGTGATGTTTGGATCCAAGATGGTATATTTCATAACCAACAACTCAAGCCCAAACCAGCAAATCCCCCAGTTCTTTATGATGGGGTGTCACTGTCATACTAATAATGAACAGGTTTAAACACGTTTTATGACAGCATTTTCTCATAAAGCTACTTCATTTTATCTCCTTGTTACACCAGGAATTTGAAATGATATCACCTTTTAATAATACTAACATTACTTTTGACGTAAATACCCCCGTATTTTAGCATGTTTGAATCGGTTTGAGACAGATTATAACCAATTATTACCTATCATAACCGATCATGTCTAACCCTGTTAGGGTATATTGAAGTTTGACATTTATTCCCTTTCTATATACTTTCCCTCCCTTCCACACCAGTGCTTGCGCTAGTATCACTTTTGTGATCCTACTAACTTCATTTTTGAACTTGTTTGAATTGGTTTTATGACCGCATTTCTTGGCGAGATTATGAAAATCAGGCCCCATTTCTTCTATCACTCCCGGGTGATACCACCACAATGTGCTGGTGTGACAATTTTCCAGTATGGGATAGAGTTGTTGGGTGTGATATCCTCCATCTTGGATTCACACATCACGCTGCGAGATATAGGGAAGATCATTGCAAATTTCCAACATGTTTATGCATGTCCAGACATGTCTAGACTGCTTCAGACATGTTAATCGCTAAATTACCTGGCTCTCAACCAATAAATCACTCTTGTCGAGTCTTGTAGATACCTTTTGGAACAGGTTGAAAATTCAAAATGGCAGCCAAAATGTGAAAGTTAAAAATAGCCACCAAAATTAAAAATTCCTTCCACACACGCACCTAAAAAAAATTGCGCCAGAACTATCCTTCCCACCGTTCTGTTAATACATTAATTCATCACCAATAACATTTAAAAACTGATAATTTTAACAAACACTCTTGTTTCATACACACAAAAATATAAACCTCTACTCCACAAGACCTGCGATTCCCTTTGAAAGTGGATGACATTGAATGTGCTAGTATATCAGTCTCCGCCTGGATGTGAGAGAATGTCGCCTAGGGTGCAATACAATCAGTTGTTGATGCAGCGCAAGTAGGGTAGAGTACAGTACCACGACTGGTTCTTCTGAAACCTACTGGTGACGGCAATATCCTGCTCCTAGACTGGAACTGGACTCATTACTCCTCCTTGTGCGCCGGCACACTTTCGAGAGGGATTTAAGGCTGGAGCCGGATTGAAAAGTCTGATTCATGCTCATAAAATAATGCTGACAACCTGGCTACACATTAAAATCTTTATTGAAGGTTGGAGTTTAGAGAACACGAACTAAGGGCAGTTTTTTACCTCCGCGTTTTTATGTTGCTTAAATATAAACATAGTTTAATTTTCATCTGGTGATATCAACATTTGATGAATATCTATCATGAGCATAGCGGCATTAGATGACAAACTTTTTAAATAAAGAGAAAAAGTTTTCATTAAATTCCAGAAGACCCTTGAAAGATATTAAACAACTGTTGATATAACATATAAATAAAATAGAACACTATGTTTCTACTGGAACAATATTTGATTTTTTCTTAGCCATAAAAAAATTGTTGGTATAAAAACTACAAAAACACTGCCCTTAACTTCAATACATAAACTTTTTATTTTATAAAAACCTAATATTGACACATAAGTTTTCTATTACCTTACAACCCGCCTCGGTGGCGTAGTTGGCTAACGCGCTTGTCGTGTTGAGCTCGACTGCTGAGGACGGGGAGATTGAGGTTCGAATCTCGGTCGGGTGANTTTTCCACTCTCCCTCCACGCAAATGTGGGTTCACTTCCTCTAATTAAACCTTCCCAATTCCTAATCCATTAGAGTAATTAGTACTGAAAGCGTATAGCCTGAACGGGTAGTAAGACACGGTGCTAAAATATAATATTACTTTACAAAACGTAAACGTTCAACCAATGGCGGATTGAGAGTATACATTCCAGTGTTTGTTGGAAGAGTCTTTACGAAATACTATTTTTTTTACGGTCAATTTTGATAATATTTTACTAAATTATTAGAACCATTTTATATATTGATAATAGCTATAGATCACATAACTGGATATATGAATAGCCTACCTGAAAGTATATTTAGTAATTTTTCTAGCGGACAGATAAAGTTCTTCCTATGAAAATTTGACTGTACAATTCATCATCTAGTGGCGTATTTTGTACTAAATCAAATAAATGAATGCTATAATTTGACTATTTATTAGTTAGTTATTGATTAGATCGGATGGCTCCTACTACACAGCAATCATATTACTTGTATAATCGTATTCCATTCTTACAATATAATTATGTGAAAAGATGATTACCGACAATTAATCCTATATCTTTAGCAGACTATGATCACCCATAAGAAACTATAATATGATTTTTGTAGGAAGAACAGTAGAAGCTAGTTACTAAAGTTACTAAAACAATGTTAATATATCCATAAATCAAGTCTTGTGACCTGCAGCTCTCACTTTTGATAGATATTATCAACACATAAAATAACACAAATAATATAGTCAAATGCTATCAATGTTGGCCACAGATAAATATGTTTTAATTTTCTCTACTCTTCTTTCAACCAAAATCAGGGTTTACTCATTATTGTCTTGCTAAAATAACTTTACAAACTCAGAATGTTGGAAATATGTCAAAATCTAAATTTCAATATTTTGAGTTTAAAACTCCAATCATGTCTTCCATACTTTGAATTCTTAAAGTCGCAAATTCAAATAAAAACTGTCTCTATATTTAAGTATTTTTAATTGTGTATTCAGGATTAAAATGGTTGACCTTAGTGGTCTTGGGGTAGCGTGCTCACCTCAGGATCCGATGATCGTGGGTTCAAACCCAGCCGGGATTGATGAATATTTCTTCTTCTTCTTATTATTATTATTATTAGCACCGCGTCTTACTATCCGTTCGGGTTATACGCACTTACGCTAATGTGTAATGGTAGGGTGATTGTGAGATGAAATGGAGGACCTACAGTTTAACGTGGAATCCGAACCACAGGGAAGGCCTGGCATTCCCCACATTCACAAGATGTCTTGTCAGAGGTGAAGGAAGGGTTTGGTAATCAGATAAATCTGTGCCGGGACCGAGGACTGAACCCCGGCCGCCAGCACAGAAGTCTGACACCTTACCCCTAGACCGAATATTTTTTGAGTGAAAAAAAAAATCCGTAGCACAACTTCCTTCGGAGTGGAAGTAAAGCACTCGGTCTCAATTAATTGTGGTATGTAAGAATATCCTTTAAGTTATGTGATAATATCCATTCGGGCAAAATTAGTAGATCCTTTCGCTCTCGCTCAGTGGCATTCTCATGTGCTGAGATAATCAACTGGTTCATAAAGTGCACGTTAAATACCTTAAATAGATAAGAAATATATAAAAAAATATTAAAGTGTACGCAAATATAAATTTAATCCTTTCTTCCTGTCGGAATTGTTTCTCGTGTTTTGACGTGTCCCGTGTTAAGGTGTCAGTTTTAAGATAAATTTTATTGAAAGTTTAAATTGTATTCGAGGGCAGATGAATGGTCAAGAGTCAAATTCGTTACTAAGAGTTGAAAAATCTTAACTCTTCATCTAATTACTTCACTAATAAAACATTAATTAAACATATGTAAACTACCGCCCGATCTCTTTCTGGTCATTATGTGTCTCTTAATTGCATAGGGTGGTCGGTTACCCCGTGGGATGGCCGGTAGTGTTTATTGCAGACTAACCTGCAACTTTGTTTAATGGAGGTAAAACTTCACTTCGGCGCATACACAATAAATTATTACCACAACAGACGAAGCTCATAAATTTGTCTTAGGTTTGTTTATCTTTATAACTCCGTGGATCTTTGCCATGGAAAACGATTTGTTGAGACATAGACAACCTACCCTCTCTAAAATAATAATAATAATAATAATCTTAAATTTACTGTATCCGTAGAAATATGATATGGGCCTACAGACTGTAAAATATCACCATTTTACCGAACTTACATTCCTGTATGCCACTAGAACTTATTAATATCGAAAACAAACTAAGTACATTGCTGGATATAAAACTAAGATTAGAGCGCCACGCCGTTGTGGATATTCGAAAGGCAGATAAAAATAAGATATTCTCAAGGCGGATGGAATTTGTAAAAGAGCGGGAGTATCCAATAAAACTGCGGGAAGAGCTACAACCAACTAATTTATAAATAATGGCTGCTTTGCCAAAACTATAAGTAAAGAAGTTATTATAAGGTGGTAACAAGTATGACTTTTTATTCTGTCTATAACTGTGTGCGCGCACTTGATGTGGAATAAATGCTGTTTATGTTCATTTAATAATAATATTCCCAACAAACGTTCAAGTATTTGAATAAAATTATACTATTATTAGTTTTATGGATTAAATTTACTTTTTTACCCGCCTCGGTGGCGTAGTTGGCTAACGCGCTAGTCGTGTTGAGCTCGACTGTCGAGGATGGGGAGATCGAGGTTCCAATCTCGGTCGGGTGAACTGGGGGGTGGTTTTCCCTAAATGGTTTTCCACCCCCTCCACGCAAATGCGGGTTCACTTCCTCTATATTCAACCTTCCCAATTCCTAATCAATTAGCGTAATTAGTACTTAAAGCGTATAACCCAAACGGGTAGTAAGATGCGGTGCTAAATAATAAATAAATTTAATTTTAGATTAAATGTGTTATAAATTAACTGCCATTGTAGTTATGTTTGTTGTGAAATATTGCCACAGTTCAATTTTTATAGGAAGGCCATTTCTAAGAGCTAGAAAAGGTATTAGAGCTAATTTAATGTACCCATACGTAAGGTCGTGGCTGCCATGTTTGATATATGTATGTCTGCTATTTGTATGTTATTTATAGCTAAACTTTTTTTAAACGTGCTCTTTCTATACCGAATAATAACTATTAAAACACACGACTTATAAACTAAACTAAATCCAGAACAGACACAACGCCCACATTTCACCAAAGATACATTTAAACAAATCCATATTGGGTATCGAACCTGGCCCATGAGTGTTCTACTAAGGCATGAGAATATTCCCACGCACAGTTTCATTTAGCTCTGCTTTCCATGTCAACACTACTCGCCACGCCACTGAATATGCGAGTTAACGGAGTGCACTTGTCGAATGCCCTAATTGTTTTAAAGGCACGTAACATAAACAAACAACACCCTTACATAAGTTCAGAGTGTATATACTCGTATGTTCCACTGTTGCTCCGAGGCGCAAACCTGGTCGGATTAAGGCGGATCAAAAGTAGCGGTGACGTCATTTGTTCTCGTTTCTCCCGTGAAATACGCCACGTCTTACTTAATATGGGCAATTGAAGGTTAATAATTCTAATGGCATCGTCATGTTTTCACGAACTCAACAACTAACTGTGAATTACTATTTTGCTAATTTTTGTAAAAGTAATTTATAATGTATCTTGTTTAAAACAACATTCGGTAACCCGCACCGGTGGGCACGCGGACAAAGGTGCGAGTATCGTTTGGGTTGTCGGTAACGGGAAGTTCTGAAGGATGTTTATGAGAGAAACTCTTATGTCTAAGAGAGAAAGGAAGAGAAGGGTGAAACAAGATAGAGGCACTGACCTTTCCCTAAAGAGAGGATGAAATACGTGGGTGGTACAGAGTCTCAATGCGGCCCAGACAGATTTCCCGCGTCTAGAGTCGAGCACGCTACCATGCGACCGGCCCTGGCCAGTGATCTTTGTCTTTGAGCCAGGGAGTGTTGTAGTGGAATGGAGAGAGGCAAGGAGGGGGGTATTCTCTCTTCTTCCGGCGCTAAGACATTCTTTCATGCTTGAGCTCTCTCGCACAGTTGGCCCGCAGGGCGCTCGATCTTTGACTGGATACACTAACAGACGATCACCTCCCTGCCCCCTCAATGTGGCTTCTGATATTCTATCAAGAGGAAAGACGATCAACATTATTAAACTTCACCCCGCTCAGAATATATCCTTAGAATAGTTTTATAACTCGCTTGTCCTCAATGCGTTTCTCAATTTGTAAGTGAACTGCGTCCTACAACCCATCCGTACTATCCACATTACACTAAAGGTACAGTCCGTACTATCCCCATTACACTAAAGGTACATTCCGTACTATCCCCATTACACTAAAGGTACAGTCCGTACCATCCCCATTACACTAAAGGTACAGTCCGTACTAACCCCATTACACTAAAGGTACAGTCCGTACTAACCCCATTACACTAAAGGTACAGTCCAAATTTCATAGGAACTGCTAAAATTGGAAACTAGAGAGAGTCACTAAATCTAATTTCATGTATTCAAACATTGTAACCCACTTCAGTGGCCGGATGGTCAAAGACCCCACTCTCATGTTAGACTGGCCTGCTAATGTTATAATAACAAAGTATACAATAAGAAAAAAAGAAAAAAAAAAAGAAATAAATTGAATGTTAAAGGTTGAATGGACGAAAATGATGTAAATGTGTGATCAGTTTAATACCATAGATTGAGCAGTATACTAAAGTAAACAATGATATGGGATAGAAAGTGGACTAAAAATATTGTGTAAACATAGTTGGCATATTTACATTAATTGCAGGTCAAATTAAAAGTATAAAAAGTATAAATAGATATAGTTAATAGGAAATACATATAAGTGTTGAATAATTAAAATACACTGCTAATGATGGGAAGACCAGGGTTTGAATCCCAGTCGGGTCTACTCAAGGTTTTCCATAATGGTTATCCACTCTACTTCCAGGCATATGCGGGTAGATTACCTCTAAAATGCTCCCTTTCTCATTCCTACCCCATTAGAGTAAATTATATTATATGCGTGTAATCTAACAGGTAGTAAGACGCAGTGATAAAGAACTTATTCGTTATGTCATGTGAGTTGCAACTGTCGGATTTGAATTATACTATCAATACCCTTAAAATAAAACTTCAGGTGTTTTAAATTTTGGGCTCAAACCATTATGTTTATATTTTATAAAAAAAGTCTCTGCATTTGAAAATTGAACTATAAACGTTTCGAATCAGCTCGTATCGCTCCGCACTGGCTTGACAAATATTTCCTATTTGAGTTTTTCTCCATTTATATAAAAAATAATGTAGAGCTGCGATACGGACAAGTGTGCGCGATTTTTATTGAAGCAAATCGGTGACCTGGTGGTCTAGGGGTAGGGTGTCAGACTTCTGTGCTGGCGGCCGGGGTTCAATCCTCGGTCCCGGCACAGATTTATCTGATTACCAAACCCTTCCTTCACCTCTGACAAGATATCTTGTGAATGTGGGGAATGCCAGGCCTTCACCGTGGTTCGGATTCCACGTTAAACTGTAGGTCCTTCATTTAATCTCACAATCACCCTACCATTACACATTAGCGTAAGTGCGTATAACCCGAACGGGTAGTAAGACGCGGTGCTAATAATAATAATATTGAAGCAAGGATGAAGAAGGTAGATACTAGCACAGAGGGAGAGAGTGTAAAACCATTTAGAAAAACAAACCAGATCAGTAAAACCGGTATGAATTCTAAATATGGCCTGGCCTCCCCTTCATCAAAAATCAAAACAATATGAGGCTGACACCTTTGTCCACGTGCCCACTGGTGTAGGTAATAGCAAATTTAAGGCTATAAAAAGTATTGAACTAACTATGATAAAATCAACCAAAGATGAAACTCATTGTAATAACCTTTTCATCTGATCAAAACTTCAATGCTGTTTACATTAACACCAATAAAATATAACATAAAATTGATTCAAAAATACGCCCGTTGAGATTAAACGAGAATAACGACATCCAATTATAATACCGTTGTTACGTTATATTGCATTAAAAAAACATCGCTTTACTTTCAGTTTTTTTGACATTCCTTTCTCTTTCGTGATCATCTCAACTCGATTCCTTCCTCGTGGCTTCGTAAAAAAAAAGCAATTCTGTGCGGTCCCAGCCGCCATTAGACCGCCAAGGTCGCTAAAGAAGTTTATTGGGCATTGAGTTCAAGGATCCTCCATTTGACACTTCTGTGGGTTTCACTGTTTAAGGAGCGAGGAGGTTGAAACGCGTCGCAAATTATTTCAAGGACTACGTTTGTTTATCTCGCGTGTTTTTGTTGTTATATTTTACCTCTTACGCTCCAAAACCGCACCAGTTCTGAATATTAGTGACATACCCTCTGGACTTATGAGGGCTACAAAATAAGAGAGGGCTTGAGAGGAGGGGGTACATTCTTGGAAATTATACTAACACTCATCTGATGGTAGATGGGAAATAATAATTGATATAAATTAATACATTGCAATTGCTCGATTCGATTCTAGACACAATAACACACCTTTTTTTTTGTGAAATAGGTGACCTGGCGGTCTAGGGGTAAGGTGTCAGACTTCTATGCTGGCGTCCGGGGTTCAATACTCGGTCCCGGCAAAGATTTATCTGATTACCAAACCCTTCCTTCACCTCTGACAAGACATCTTGTGAATGTGAGGAGTGCAAGGCCTCCACCGTGGTTCGGATTCCACGTTAAACTGTAGGTCCTCCATTTCATCTCACAATCACCCTACCACTGCACATTAGCGTAAGTGCGTATAACCCGAACGGTTAGTAAGACGCGGTGCTAATAATAAAAATTTTTGGGTGAAATCGGAATTCTTATTTCACAGTGCTGAATTAACTGCTGGAGTACTGGTTATTGTGTTTGTTATGAAATTTAGTTTGTGAATTTTATGAGAATACAATCATTAGTTTCATAAAGTGCACGCTAAATGTTTGCGAATTTTATGAGAATACAATCATTTGTTTCATAAAGTGCACGCTAAATAAATACCCTTAAAATAAAAAATGCATCCCATTGAAGTTGGTCAGGATGAATCTCATAGTCCAGTCCTGAGTCAGACGTGCAAACCACATGTGCACTTTTGTTTATGGGTAGCACATTAGCGCTTGGGATATCCTCATTGTAGCTGATCCTCGTCCATTCGTACTAGGATATCACAAAGTCTTCTGTTGGGACTCGAAACGATTATATGTTTAAGGTGGTGATTCATGTCCATGCCGTAGCAGTGGCTTTCGAGTCATCAGCTGTGATATATAGTGAGAGCTTTTTATTAATAAATTGTTGACCCCTCTCCATCCACGTAAATGTGGGTACATTTTGTTTAAATTATATACTCAGCAACCTTATCCCATTACCGTAACTAAACGTGAGTAACCCGAACAGATAGTAAGACGAGGTGGGAATAAAATCTAGTTTATTATTATTATTATTATTATTATTATTAGCACCGCGTCTTACTACCCGTTCGGGTTATACGCACTTACGCTAATGTGCAATGGTAGGGTGAATGTGAGATGAAATGGAGGACCTACAGTTTAACGTGGAATCCGAACCACGGTGGAGACCTGGCATTCCCCACATTCACAAGATGTCTTGTCAGAGGTGAAGGAAGGGTTTGGTAATCAGATAAATCTTTGCCGGGACCGAGGATTGAACCCCGGCCGCCAGCATAGAAGTCTGACACCTTACCCCTAGACCGCCAGGTCACCAAAATCTAGTTAAGATTCCAGAATGTAACGCGCATTCAGATTAATTATTTAACTACAAAAGCCAAGGTTTACTCTCCGAAAGTTTTTATAGAGACCATTAATAAGACAAACTGAATGAGGTAAAGGGTATAGCAAAATACTTTTTTTTTCCTCTTTTATTTGAGGTATTTAATGTGCACTTTCTGAAGACTCGTTATATCAGCACTCGAGAATTTCTAATAGAGAGAGCGAATGGGCCTACCAACTTTGCTGAAAAGGTATGTTCACGCCATTTTCAGGTTCCTTATAAATGCCACAAATGACGTGGGGCCGGCGGCTTTATTTCCCTTCCAAAGGAAGTTGTGCTAAGAATTTATTTTGTTCAAGAAAAATTCGTTGACCCCGGCTCAGTTTGAGCTCACGATCATCAGGTCCTGCGGCGAACACTTTACCCCAAGACCACCGAGATCTACTGCGAAATTGCTAGTAATTTAAAGTGAATACTTGGTTGATGGCAGGGTTTGCGTTAATCTACCATCAGCCTCATGTTACAATTATCATAACATCTGGATATCTATAATGATATAATAATAATTAATATATTTCTTTTACCACGTCTTACTTACCCGTCCGTGATATGACCATAATCACATTAATAGAGTCGGGGCAAGGTTAAGTATAGCTTAGAGGAAATGTACTCCCATTTGCATAGAGGGGGGTGGGAAACTACTTGGGAATCAACAGATTCATTTCATTCGAGAGGGATTCGAAATCTAATTTCAGCCTCACCAGCAAACCAGATCAAGCGAAGTTGATTCCTTTTAGCCCGCGTGTCCATCGATGCATGTAATAGAAATAACACCGGTGGTCTAACGTATTGCTCTCTTTTTGAACTGAATTGTCGTTTATGGGTAGTTTGGGGTTTGAATTACAGTCGGGTTTATTGAAGGTGAGTTATTTCCTAAATGGTTACTCACTCTCCCTTAAACCGGGTACATTTCCTCTCAAAGTCTACCTTTCTCATTCCTATTCTAATAGCGTAATTTATGTACGCGTTATAACCTGGACGGGTAGTAAGTCGCGGTGAAATAAAAACAACTGAAGGCTATTCTCCGAGGAATAGATATATAGTCAAGGATGTACTCGGCGGCTACAATTTTATGGTAGTGTGTAACCACTGCTATGGAGTTTATGACGTGTGTACACGGATGTTGCGAAGTAAACGCGAACTATTTATTAACCTTTGAAAACATCAACAAGATAATAAAACGTTTCATCACCACGGGGGTTATGTTTGAAATTAACGGTCTTAGAGGTATATAATCCGAACGGGTAGTAAGACACGGTGCTAAAAAAACAGTCTTGGAATTTAAAGTGGTTTTAGGAGTTTTGAAGCCTCAGAGCTACCAACCCCCTTAGAAATATCTCAGTGGGAGGATATTAACCTTTGAATAAGCGATTACCTTAAAAACCATGGTTACATGGTTAAGGTTACTTTACATCTTGATATTAATCCACTAACATTAATTATTCTTCTAAATTGAAAAAAAATTGGGTTGTTAAATTAATTATTAGGAACAACAACGCAAATTTTGTAAGCTATTCGAATCATTAATTTGAAGAATATCCTAGCGATTATTTTCGATAATCGTCTAAATCTGCAATTATATTCGTATTACTAGCACAGGTGGTCATATAGTCTAAGACGTAAAGCTTGCAATACTGTATTGGTAAGTGGTTGAGGCTAGAGTCTCGGCATAGTGGACTAGAGGTATTTTCCCCCTCCCCCTTTTTTTTTAGCACCACGTCTTACTATCCATTCGGGTTATACGTTTATGTACTAATTACACTAATGGTTTTAGGAATGAGGAAAGTTATATTAATAGAAATGTACCCGCATTTTTGTGGAGGAAGAATGAAAAACCATGTTGGGAAAACCATCCTCGGTACACTCGACTGAAATTCGAAACTTTAGCTACCCGTCATCTGCACTTTAGAGTAGCGAGAGTAGCGCCTTAGACTATAGGGCCCCCAAATTGGGTATTTTTCCTCAAGTCCTTTTACACGATATTGTAGGTGCATCTCCTCTAATTCTATCTTCCAATCCAATAATCTTGGTGTTGAGCGAACTAATAAAAAAAACTTTGTATTTAGGAATATTATTTTACATTCAAATCTCAAGATATCAATCCGTTATAATAGTAATAAACATAAACCTATTCAGTGGTTGAATGGTCTTAGGAAGCGATTCTCAAACATTTTAATCTTCGGAATATTTAAAACACCTGAAAATAAACTGTGGAGCCCCAAACATATTTTTATTTAGTGGGTCCCTATTGATGTTAGCCGCATTCAAATTTAAAACTTTGGGAAATTTTGTTAATACATAATTATTATTTAATTTAATTTTAATCAATGTTGGTGACCTGGTGGTCTAGGGGTAAGGTGTCAAACTTCTATGCTGGCGGCCTGGGTTCAATCCCCAGTCCCGGCACAGATTTATCTGATTTCCAAACCCTTCCTTCACCTCTGACAAGATGTGTATTAATCACAACTTGTGAATGTGGGTAGGGCCAGGCCTCCACCCGTGGTTCGGATTCCACGTTAAACTGTAGGTCCTCCATTTCATCTCACAATCACCCTACCATTACACATTAGTGTAAGTGCGTATAACCCGAACGGGTAGTAAGACGCGGTGCTAATAATAATAATAATAATAATAAATCAATGTTAACTTAATAAATAAATAAAACACTTATTTAGTGAGCATAAAATATGTTTTATTTTTTTTTTCAAATGATTTCTTAGTGAGAGTAGGGGTGGTTTTTCGAATTATTATTGCAAATTTCTTGAATATTATAAAATAGGAATCGAATGTCTTCTTTTGCATTCAATATGTTGTAATATTCTATTTTGGTCAAAGTGTATTTCAAAACCCAGCCCCGCAAAGATTCTTAAGTCTCGAGGAGTCCCTGAAGGGGAATCCCAAGGAAAAGCTGGCCCAAGGCATCACTATCGAATTATACTGAATTTCTGATGATGTGAATATCGGGGATCAAATCCCAGTTGGATGAATTAAGAGTGTTTTTTCCTCAATGGTTTCCCACTCTAGCTCCTCGAAAATTCATGTACATTCCTTATATATCATCCTTATCCCTGCCACACTAACGTACATGTGGGGATAGCCAGAACGGCTGGTAAGACGCGATGCACTAAACAAAGTCATCAACATGGGTGCGTATTGTGCGTAGTTTATAAAACTTATATTCTCACAATTTAATGGTTTTTGAAAACATTTAAAATATAGCACAGATCTTTGATAAACATCTAGTGGTGAGAAAAGTTTGACCAAGTGTAAATATTTAAAAATAAAATTATTTATGAACATTACATAGTCAAATCATTTCAAATATGTTTAATTATTATTAATAAGCCCTGATAATTAATTATAATTAACAGCCTCAGTTGCCTCATGGTCTAACGCGTCGCCCTCACAATAGACTTGTATGTCGATGATGGGAAAATCGGGGCTCGAGTCCCTGTCGGGTGTACTGAAAGAAGTTTTTCCTAAATGTTTTCCCTTTTGACTCTTCCTTCACGTAAATGTGGGTACACTTCCTCTAAAATTACCCTTCCTAATCCATATCCCACTATCGTAATTAGTACGGTATATATGCCTGTCACTCAAAAGGATAGTAAGACGTGGTGCTAAAAATATTTATTGGTATGATTTTATATTAAATTAATCATTTTAATGGTGTTCAGGTCATTACAAAATTTAAATAATAATAATAAGATATTTAATTTCAAACCTTATTACAGTTCATTTAATTATATTTACTCAATCATTTATAACGCGACAGGAAAAAAAAGGTTATGTTGTAAATGGTGTAGACACAGCGTGAAGTCGTTTCACTTGAGACCACTTGCATAATAAGTGTTAAACTTATGTAGATATAAAAAAAACTAGTTTGTTGAACACCAAACAGGAAGCTATGTGGCTTTCTAAATGTTTTACCTTGATTATGATCACTTTCTTTTTCATACAAGACTAGGCCTCAGGCAGTTTCGGATTTCGCGCAAAGTTGGTTCCCTGTTGTTATATGTTTTTAGATTTTGCATAGCTGAAAAAAGCGCGATTTGTTGTGTCTATTGTTCTTCCAATTTATTTTATTTTTTAATAATAATAATTGACTTTAATGGCGAAGTTAAGGCTACTGCCTTTTCTTACACTTAACCAATACAATTAAACTGAAGTTTAACAAACTAATATATATAAAAACACACAAAAGTATTTAAATAAAAATAAAAAAAACTAGAGCTATAATACACAAGGATTACGTACCACGCTCGCGCGTGCGCGCGCGCGCACACAAACACACACACACACACACGCACAAAGGTGCGATTACGTCTCACCCCTCTCAATCTCACGAATGAGCTTCCACACGCAGCTTATTTGTGACTTTTCTCTCGAAACCATTAAATTCTAATTTCTTTACATCTTTGGTCAGGGTATTCCATGAACGAGAAGCTGAAACCGTGAAAGGATTTTAGTAATGATTGGAATTATGAAGAGGAATGAACAAAATTGAGTTTTCTTGTGATCGAGTTGAAATTATTATTAGTGTTGAGTGAGCGAATACGTGAAGAAAGGTATTGTGGGTATTTGAAAGTCAATAGTTTCTTTATGATTGTCATCGAGTGTAGAGTTCGTCTTTCTTTAAGTCTTAGCCAAGTTAACTTCTTATAGTATGGGGATATATGATCACGTGACCGGAGGTCGAATATAAATCTAACACATGTGTTCTGGAGTCTTTGTAGTCTTTCCGCAAGGTCAGCTGTCAGGTCATTATAAACTACATCACAATAGTCGAAAAGCGGGAGGATAAGGGATTGGATAAGAGTGGATTTAATATTCATTGGTATAATTTTTTTCAGGTGCTTAAGTGAGTGTAAGGCAAATAACACTTTTTTACATATTTGTTTCACATGATTATTCCATGTTAGATTTTCATTTATATGTAAACCAAGGTTATTAACAACCGGCACAAATGGAATTGGGCTGTTATTTAAATTTATTTGTTGTACAGATGTGAAGCTCAATGTGGATAGTAATTTTTTTGACCCTATACCAAATTTAACCTCTCTAGGAATCAATGTGTACATTGTATCCGCCATATTGTATCCACCTTAATGGATTTTTCTAGTTTAGGATTTTTCTCATAAACACGATATGCTCCATAGCGTTCATAACAAATTTCAGCTCTAGAGTATCCGTAAGTGGGAATAAGAGCCCTATAAGGACACACAGACACCACAGTGCAGATGGGAAGACTTGATCATTACTACATCGGAAAAAAATTTATTTCCTAACCTAGCGTTTACCCCGACGTGTAGAACGATCCTCTTGCTTGTTTCGACTATTATGATGTATTCCTAAGAATTCACCATAGTGTAATCAGGCAAGGTCACTTTTCGAGGTCGGCAGAGTGTACATTTGAAGCAACTAAAGATGGAATAGAGCAATGGTTCCTAATTAAGATTCGGATGGATACCTACTATTTAAGAACGATAAAGTTGTTTAATCTATTGCTTAGAAAATATGCATAGTAACAATATGCGGTTTTTTGTAATATATTAAACTTGTAAATTTAAAATTAACTATATTAATAAAAAAAATTAATATTTATTTTTTACAATAAAACGTAATTTAAATTAAATAAAACATGAAATACAAGAATATAGTTTTGAAGTTATCATATTATTATAGAGAATAAGATAATGTTCTCTCATACACGACGAATATTTATAATACAATAATTTTAACAAAATTTGATATTTTCAAATTAAAACATGTCCAAACTGTTGAAAAATTTCACTAGCTTTCTGGTATATTGCTTTTCGGAAGCACCTCTCCCTCTCCTCCTCAAGCCCTTTTTGGCTTTCACTATCTTTTCATCTTTTTTTTATGTAACTCCCGCTACTCCCCCTTCCCTCAACCCATTTATATCCTGTTCAGGTAAAACGCTTGACACTAATTGTTTGTAACCTCCAAACCTGAGTTATTGAAAATGTTCCCTGTGATGTATTTGTATGATCTATGTTAAAAGATTTTTTATAGAGTAAACTTGAGTATGTTGACCTTATACATAATTGGCATAAACAGTGTTTCCTTGATTAGATAACACCTATTTGTATAACTTTGGTTTTGTAAGAAGAGAGAGGTGAGAAGTATTTCCTAAATAGTTTTATTCGTGTTTTATAGACGGACAAGACCTTTTCCCACATATAGCAGAATTAATTTTGAACATATTAAGATTCAGTGGCGCATCCAGGAGTTTACTTAGGGGAGGGTGGGCATGTGTGTCATAGCTAGTATTTCTATCCCCTGGAAATATTAATTCATAACAACTTCAAACCTAACGTAGTCTAGGCGTGATATGAAAGTAGTCCCCAAACCTCCAAACCTAACATAACCTAGGCGTGATATGAAAATAGTTCTCGGTGACCCGGCGGTCTAGGGGTAATGTGTCAGACTTCTGTGCTGGCGGCCGGGGTTCAATCCTCTGTCCCGGCACGGATTTATCTGATTACCAAACCCTTCCTTCACCTCTGACAAGACATCTTGTGAATGTGAGGAATGCCAGGTCTCCACCGTGGTTCGGATTCCACGTTAAACTGTAGGTCCTTCATTTCATCTCACAATTACCCTACCATTACACATTAGCGTAAGTGCGTATAACCCGAACGGGTAGTAAGACGCGGTGCTAATAATAATAATAAAATAGTTCCCAAACCTAACGTAGACAGGGCGTGATATTGGAGTTGCTAAGCTTAAAAAACGTTCAATGTTTGATACTAACATTTAATTTTACACATTAGTATAATTTTGTGTTGAGTAAAATAGAATCTAGAGCCACTTTTAAACTTTATTTTACATTTGCCAGCTTGAAATAATGGCGCCCTAAAACTTTTTTTTTTTTTGCATTTATAACGTTAACCATTCATAATGTCAAAGTGTTTGTTAAACTTATAATAAAAAATATAGGATGACATTGTCTACAAAATAGGTTCTTATAGTTTTATTTGTAATCCTAACAGTTTTTGCACAACTTCGAAGTGAAATGTTTAGCGTATGTTTAACATTTGTGTAGTTACCCCTTTAATTATATTCCTATCACGCCCAGGCTACGTTAGGTTTGGAGTTGTTAGGTTTGGGGATTATTTTCCTATCACGCCCAGGCTACGTTAAGTTTGGGGATTATTTGAATATTTCCCGAGAGTACAATCACCATGAGAAATGTGATAGCTTGCAGCTAGCAGAAGATTTAAGAACCGCCAAAAGAAAAACTAAATTAAAAATAAAATTGTTTTTGTGAAAGTTTTGACCGAGGGGGAGGGAAGGGGGTGAGTGAGGCCTTATGTAAACCCAATATACAAAGTTTTAGTCCAAATGGTAAAATTGTTTCGGTTCTAGCTCAAACCAAGGTACAAACAGTCAGACAGAAATGCGGAAACAACTTTATTTTTGTTTCAGGGAGCTATGTGAAACGTCGATATTTACCAAAATCTCGATTTTGAATTTTTGACGATCACAATATTTTCACTCCAAGGTATCAAGACAAAGTAAATATTAGTTTACAAAGTTTAGTTACCCACAGCCGTTGCTTGCCGTTGGTTTGATCGCCATTGATGGGAAGGTCGAGGTTCGAATCTCATCTGCGTGAAATGAAGATAGTTATCCCGTTAAATGTGTTTTTATTTATATATATATATATATATATACCGTTAACGGTTTTCCACGCGTGATTTATCACTCTGGTTTGCCCATCTTTACTCCATTCAAATGCGGGTTCATTTCATCTTAACTACCTTCCTCGTCTTTACCTAATCAGATTAAGCCGTTGATAACCTATGCTCTGAGCCAAGCAATAAAAAAGAAAAGACTTGATTTTGGATGGGTTATAATCATATTATTATAATAATAAATTAATGATTTTAAATGAAAACATATTTTTTCGAGCTTTAATTAATTCAGATTTTTTTTTCTTTTTAGATCATAGAATACAATGTTCTTGTTAGTATGGTGTTCGAACATTAGGACCTATTTGTAAAGTGAAGTAGGCGTACAGTATGTAAATTATATTTAATTGAAATAAAATTTTAAAAACTACAATTTTTCGCCAACTTTGGCCACATTTTTATAACTCATTAATTTTTTTAAAGATATTTACAATTTTTTCTATCAGAACAAGGTGCGGTTTTCACTTTGGTTTTTCTATTTTCTGTACAAAAAAATTGTGGTGCATTTTAACTCCAACCTCCAGTATTTAAATATTTAGATGTATTTAAATAATTAACATAAGTAGTGATCGTGAAAACTATGACACTGAAAAAAACAAAAAGAAATGGCTTTATTTTTTTTTAATATAAGGAAGAAAATATATTTTTATATTTTCCTACAATAATATATAAACTAAATAAAAATGTAACAATTTATTATTATTATTATTATTATTATTAGCACCGCGTATTACTACCCGTTCGGGTTATACGCACTTACGCTAATGTGTAATGGTAGGGTGATTGTAAGATGAAATGGAGGACCTACAGTTTAACGTGGAATCCGAACCACGGTGGAGGCCTGGAATTCCCCACGATGAAAATTTGTTTAGAGGAAGTGCATCCACATTATCGTGGGGAGGCGATGTTAAAAACCAACCCCACCGCACGCAGATGAGATTCAAACCTCAATCTTCCCACAACTGGCAATATATATCATATTGCGAAACTGACGTTATACTACGTGACCACCAGTACGATTATATAAGTATATTATCACTTACAACTCGTTCGGGCTATACGCATACATATTAATTACGCTAACGAAGTAGAGAAGAGCAAGTTAGAATTTAATGGAAATGTACTCGTATTTTCATAAAGAGAGAGTGTAAAGCGATTTAGAGAAAAACACCCTCGGTAGATCCTGCTGGGACTCTAACCACAACTGATATTTGAACCCCAACTTTTTCATCACTACTAAACAAGACTAAATGAGCCTTACATTTAGACCGCGTGCTCGGTGGTGCAGGTACCAACCAGTAAAGAGCCGCGTGACTTTTCCGATCCATTCAGAAACGCAAGCAATAAAATTTATCGGCAAGTTACCGTAATTATCAAAAGCCCCCATCAATGAGCACGTGATTCAAACGTCAAGCTTATTTAGTATGCTTTTTTGCCGATGGGTATGTAAGGACTCTCCGCACAAAAACGCGAACATTTCCTCTAAAAATTACCTTTCTTATCTCCACACAATTAGAGTAATTAATCGCAGATATTTAGGTTGTATGCAAATATAAAGAATTATCAAGAAAAAGGTGACCGGGTGGTCTAGGGGTAAGGTGTCAGACTTCTATTCTGGCGGCCGGGGTTCAATCCTCGGTCCCGGCACAGTTTTATCTGATTACCAAACCCTTCCTTCACCTCTGACAAGACATCTTGTGACATCTCACAATCACCCTACCATTACACATTAGCGTAAGTGCGTATAACCAGAACGGGTAGTAAGATGCGGTGCTAATAATAATAATTATCAAGAATATAAAATCAACGGGAAAAACCTCAAACTTTGTCTCCTGGAAATTTAAATTCCTTAAATAGCACGAAGAGAAAACTGGCTGGTAAACAATCATGAGACCACGTCCCTCCCCCCCTCATACGTCACCGGCTTCATTGTCTCGCGCTCCGGAGAACACTTGTTACTACTAGCGCAATACTAAAGTCATTAAACAAGGTGAAGCTCATATGAGTGAGTGATGCAGCTACGTACCAGCTGTTGCGCCATTACGACTTCCGTTCCAACTTTGTCTCGCTGACCTTCACGCTAGAATGGCGCGCTATGAATGCCGCGGTAGGTTTTTATTCTGTTTACGACCGCGTGCGCTACGTTAATAATGATTGTTGATTGTTTGTTTATTAATTCTGCTCTGTGTCTTGTTTAGTTGATTTAATGGTTTGGAGTACACGCGTCATTATTATCTGGAATTAAGTGTTTAAATGCTTTTTAATTTTGGTATATTTAAAGGTGAGATGGAAGGAAGCTCGAACGAACTTAGGTCAGTACTTTACAGTTTTTATAGCAAACAATCCTTGTTATCCATGGTAAATGAAATATTGCTCCAGTAGATTAATCGGGTAGTAAGTTGTCATCTCGCCTGTTGTCAAGGAATGTAAAACTCCGAATATACAAAACAATAACTACCGTTTGTTCTCTATGGTAGTAAAACGTGGTATTTTACCTTTCACTACGAAAACCAATTTGGGATGTTCGGAAACTAGGTGCTTAAGAAGATATTTGGTCCAACAAGGGGTGAGGCTACTGGAGAGTGGAGGAGGCTACATAATGATGAGTTGCATATCCTGTACTCATCACAATACATTGTTAGCATAATAAAGTCTCGTAGATTGCGGTGGGACGGACATGCAGTGCAAATGGGAGATTCTAGAACCTTGTTCAGAGTATTGACTGACAAACCCAATGGGAAGACCTAGGCGCAGTTGGGAGGATGGCATTAGAATAGACCTGAAATAAATAAGGTATAATGAGGTGGACTGGAGAGAACTAGCTTAAGATCGGGTTAGGGTGTAATGAAGTGGACTGGGTATAACTAGCACAAGATAAGGGTAGGGTGTAATGAGGTGGACTGGATAGAACCAGCTCAATATAAGGATAGGGTGTAATGAGGTGGACTGGATAGAACCAGCACAAGATCGGGTTAGGGTGTAATGAGGTGGACTGGATAGAACCAGCACAAGATCGGGTTAGGGTGTAATGAGGTGGACTGGATAGAACCAGCACAAGATCGGGTTAGGGTGTAATTAAGTGGACTGGATATAACTAGCACAAGATAAGGGTAGGGTGTAATGAGGTGGACTGGATAGAACCAGCTCAATATAAGGATAGGGTGTAATGAGGTGGACTGGATAGAACCAGCTCAAGATAGGGATAGGGTGTAATGAGGTGGACTGGATAGAACTAGCTCAAGATAGGGATAGGGTGTAATGAGGTGGACTGGATAGAACTAGCTCAAGATAGGGATAGGGTGTAATGAGGTGGACTGGATAGAACTAGCTCAAGATAGGGATAGGGTGTAATGAGGTGGACTGGATAGAACTAGCTCAAGATAGGGATAGGGTGTAATGAGGTGGACTGGATAGAACTAGCTCAAGATAGGGATAGGGTGTAATGAGGTGGACTGGATAGAACTAGCTCAAGATAGGGATAGGGTGTAATGAGGTGGACTGGATAGAACTAGCTCAAGATAGGGATAGGGTGTAATGAGGTGGACTGGATAGAACTAGCTCAAGATAGGGATAGGGTGTAATGAGGTGGACTGGATAGAACTAGCTCAAGATAGGGATAGGGTGTAATGAGGTGGACTGGATAGAACTAGCTCAAGATAGGGATAGGGTGTAATGAGGTGGACTGGATAGAACTAGCTCAAGATAGGGATAGGGTGTAATGAGGTGGACTGGATAGAACTAGCTCAAGATAGGGATAGGGTGTAATGAGGTGGACTGGATAGAACTAGCTCAAGATAGGGATAGGGTGTAATGAGGTGGACTGGATAGAACTAGCTCAAGATAGGGATAGGGTGTAATGAGGTGGACTGGATAGAACTAGCTCAAGATAGGGATAGGGTGTAATGAGGTGGACTGGATAGAACTAGCTCAAGATAGGGATAGGGTGTAATGAGGTGGACTGGATAGAACTAGCTCAAGATAGGGTTAGGGTATAATGAGGTGGACTGGATAGAACTAGCACAAGATAGGGTTAGAGTGTAATGAGGTGGACTGGACAGAACTAGCACAAGATAAGGGTTAGGCTGTAATGAAGTGGACTGGATAGAACTAGCACAAGATAGGGTTAGAGTGTAATGAGGTGGACTGGACAGAACTAGCACAAGATAGGTGGCGCACTTTTGTAAGTGCGGCAATGAAATGCCAGGTTCCTAATTCCAAAGAGTGAATAAATAATTAAGTAAGTACGTAAGAGAATTAACTAAATTTTTCCACCGAAGCAATACTGCGTTTATTTGCCAAAAAAATATTTTTCTGCTATAAAAACTGCAACTTCCACTGTCCCTTAACTCGTGAAATGAGTATATAGTCACGAGAAAAATATATTTCTACACAAATCAACGAATATTTGATTGTTTATTGACTATTGAGTATCATATATTTTATTTGTTATTTTAGAACGCACTAGATCCCACACTAGTGGGCACGTGGACAAATGCGTCAGTTTCATCTTGACTAATTTAAGATCGGGGTTCGAGTTCCGGCCAGGTGTACTGAGGTGGTGTTCACAATTTGTTCCCCACTCTCCCTCCATTCAAATGTGGACACTATACATCTAAATTATATTTACCCTCTTCATTCTCTACCCTAATAGTGTAAATATGTGGGTGTCCCGGACAGGGCAGTAAGACGGCCACAAGGAATAAATATAATAAATATCTCTTCGTTACATACAATCTATATGTGTACAACGTTATGTAGCATCTGTTATATAACCACACTAAGCTACACTAATTCATATTTTAAATGTCGCTTCCAAAAGTATTAAAGCTAGTTCCGTATTTTAAAGCGATTTTATTCTCTCTCGACAAAGAATTCGGAGCAAATGTGTGTTACTAACTATACAGCAACGCTTCATCAATTAATTTATTTCCTTTTATGAGTATCCAGTGACTATTTTAACCTTACTGGTGGTAACTGCCAACACGAGAACATTTAGTCCTTTTCCTTTTTAAGATTAAATTAATTTTATTACTCGCTCATCTCAAAAGGTAGACCTAAGCATGGCCGTAGCCAGCCCATAATTTCAGGGGGGG